>APFE031054338.1:47020-59890 GCA_000404065.3 Pinus taeda
CCCATATTGTTATTATTGTGCCCCATAGAATCCCTCTATTGTTATTTTTGTGCCTTTATATTATTATTGTTAGATCGGTTTGTTTATATTGTGACCCCTTAGACTCCTATATATAGAAAGGAGGTTTTATCATTTGAATCATCCAAGAATCAATCATTTTTGTAATGCAAAAGGAGGTTGCCCCATCGAAGAGGCTGAATTCTAAGGCGTTGATCTATCTTTTCTATATTTTTGTGAGCTGGTTTCATAACATGTAACCTGCCAAACCATGAGAGTAGCTGTGAAACTCACAGTTGGCTATAGAATAGGTTGTGTTTTGTAACTAATCTGTAAAAATCTATTAAAATAGAAAGAATATGAAAATATAATATGGTGATCATTTAAATGCTTTCCTAAGACAAAATCTAGCATTTATCAATGATTGAATCTGTAGTCTTGTAAGAAATCAAGAGAAAGAAGTGAGAAAAAATGTCAAGGGGAAGGTAATTCTAAGGTTCAACATACCCCCACTACAAAATAATTGCATGTCCTCATGTAATTTGCCAAAAATGTGAGTTATTATTTTCTAATGCATTTGCTCAAACAATTCTGCAAGTACAACCAATTTTCTTCTTTTGCTCCTCTTTGAAGTGACTGTCATTCTAGGTTTCCTCATAAGAAGCATGTATTTGAGGTTGATGATTGTTCTATTCAGACTTCTATTCTTCCTTTTCAACTTCCAATTTTTCTTATACCACAATCCTAGATGCAAAATGGTATTATCATGAATAGCCTTGTCCAATTTACTTTGTTCCCTCAAGGTTTCATTATCCTTTTTGATATGTCTATTTAATATCTCTAATTCGTATATTTCCTGTTTGAGAGAGTCAATTAGAGATTCTTGTGGATTGACAGAGGGTTCTGGATTCATTGCTGCACTTTTCTTCTCCATTGATTCTATATAATCATATATTTGTTGTTGTATTGGGTATATGCCTAGAGATCTTTTGCTTGGGCTACCTTCAAAATGATGGTCATGAGAATTTTGAGGACTATGTGTAGAAGAAATGTTGACAGGAGAAGTTTCTGGGGTTTCCTCTTCTAAGTTTATGAACTCTATCCCTTTTGATGGTGTTTTCTTTGCCAACCCTCGGAGTCTAGAGCTTCTTCTAGGTTATGGATGACTTACATTCTCTTTCTCTGTGATCTTTTCCTCTTTTCTTATCTTTCCTCTTGCTCTAATTTGTTTCCTGATTTCTATCAGCTCTTCAGATATTAATTATACCAATCTTCTTTCTTCTGCGTTTTCTAACATTATCTTCTTTGGGTGACTCTGGTGCTTCTTGAAAATGATTTCTAATGAGGAAATCCTCCTAGGTATCTCTTATGCCTTTTAAATGAAACTCAATCAGTATATTTATCAACCCATGATGGTACATGGTTGTGTCTATCAACTCTATTTTCTTCTGCACATTTTAGGCCATCCTTCTTAAACTATTTAGCAGGAAGAAAGAAAGATTGGTTTCTCCATTTTATAGGAAATTCATCAATAAACATATATGGTAGACATACATGCACCCGAATCTCCCCTCATAGGTGATAAATTTCTGTAATATCAAAAGCATGCTCCTCCATTTACTTTTAAGAGCTGAAATGGGAATTCCTTTTCTAAAAATAGAGACATCCATACCTGGGTACCTAAGGATTACTTTCCATGATTCACTATGGAATTCCTTGTTTTTGAACCATCTTTCACCCTGTCTTGGAAGTTTTGCAGCCTCTTCTATGAATGATTCTATTACTGCAAACATAATATCTCCAATTTCTACCTCTGTATCAACAAAAGATCTAGCAAAATATTTTGTGATCTCTTTATGAAATCCATCAAATTTTTCTATGAATTTGAGCAATCCATCCTTCTACAACATTTCCTTGAGCTAAGGGTATCCTTCCATATATTTTTCTCCCATCGGTTCTGACCTGACAATGAGTCCCATGTCTTCTTCTTCACAAAATTCCCTAACCTTCAGAATTACCCTTCCTGGTTTATGACATGGATTGACTACGAGTATGGTGAAACGAATTGCAGGTTTGTGTGAATTAAGTAGATGGTAAGGGTTTTGGAGAGACGTGGACAAATATGTCACGTTGTATTCATGACTATTAAAAGCAATGAGGGAGTTAATTATGGACCGTTATGTGATGGAAGACAGATGGTGTGACGGATATGCAGTACGATAGAGATGGGAATCAAATCAAATGATGATTTGTCATGGAGACATATTAGTGCCCATATTATACATATTCTATGTTCTAACCTTGTTATTTTAAAATAAATTTTTTCCCTTTTACCTCTTGGAACTTAACCTTCTTGTCTGTTGTTTTTCTTTGATGTTGATCCGCAGATACCCTTCCTAGCATATCAGTCTTCAAAAAAAAAGATTCTTCAATTCCCTACAATCAACATTTATTTGGAATAGAGTTGCGGAATGGAGTTATGGTTGCATAATCAAACTAGTTGCAGAATGGAGTTAGCTGCAGAATGTGACAAAGATGAAATATGGCTATGGAACATGGATGTGAAATAAAATGAAAATGGAGTGTAATGAAAGTAAAATGGAATATAACAATGAAAGGAAATGAAAGTGAAGTGAGATGAAATGAAATGAATTTGCAGATTAGGCATTGCAAATGAATGTAGCTTTATGTCACTACTTATTACAGAAATCTCTGATTTTCACCCTGTATTTCCCATATAAGTAAGCCAATGAATAATTGGTTTTCAGACTTATATATATATATATATATATTATTATATATATATATATAATATATATATATATATATTATAATATATAATTATATATATATATATAATATATATACAGGAAAACTAAGTTAGTGGAGAAGAAGAATTCTTCTTCACCAACTTCATCTCAGTGTTATCTTGGAAAATTATGACAAAATCCTCCCTTGAAATTGGTTTATGATATACCTTTAACCGATGACCATTTACAAGGAGAGGTATCTTTTCCTCATCTATTGTCCTTATTCTTACTGCTCCATTATTAAAGACTTCTTCAATCTCATATGGCCCAAGCCAAGGAGTCTGGAACTTCCCTTGAAAACCTTTGAATTTTGAATCGAACAAAAGTTCCCAATCTCCTGCTTGAAACTTCTTCTCCTTCCTACACTTATAATTCCATTTATCCCTTTGCTATTGTACTAAACTAGTCTTTGAACTACATACTGCCTGATTTCATCAAGCTCATTGAGTTGCTCCAATCTATGTTTTCGTGCTTCTGATAAATCCAGTCCCAATTGGGCTGCCATCTTGAAGGTTCTAATTTGAAACTCTATAGGGAACAAGATTTTCTTCCCATAAACAAGCTCATAGGGAGTATGTCCTGTTGTGTTCCTCCATGTGGTTTGGTAGGCCCATAAGGCTTTAGGAAGCCGTTTTTCCCAATCTCTTCTGTGTAGATGTAGAGTCTTTGTGAGAATTCCTTCAATCACCTTATTGGTAGATTCAACTTGACCGTTTTCTTGTGGATGGTAAGGAGTAGACTTCTTATATTTTATCTTTTATTCTTCTACAAGTCTTTCCACCATTTTAGATGTAATTTGAGATCCTTGATTTGTCACTATTTCTCTTGGAACACCGAAATGAGTGAAGATGTCCTTAAAAGGAAAATTAACTACAGATTTCTCATTAGTAAAAGGTAATGCTTTAGCTTCTACCAATTTAGTGACATAATCAGTGCATACCAAAATATACTTCTTTTATTTAGATGGAGGATTAATTGGTCCAACAAAATCCAAGGCCCATCTTTCAAAAGGATCAATAAGTACCTGAGTTTGTAGTGGCATTTCATCTGAGAGAGTAGGTTTCCCTACCCTTTGACAGTTGTCACACCTTTTGACATACTCTTTGGCATCTCTGAAGATGGAGGGCCAATAATATCCTAAATGAAGGATTTTATAGGCTGTCCTTTTGTCAGCAAAGTGTCTATCACAAGGTTTACCATGGCATGCCTTAATAATTTCAGGAATTTCATCTTCTCGAACACATCTTCTTATCATGAGATCTGGACTTGTTTTATACAATTCATTAGTAATCCATGAGTAATTTGCACTTGTTTGAATGATTTTTCTTTTCTCCTTAGGAAACATATGTGAAGGTAATTTTCTTGTGATTAAGTAATTAGCAATATCTGCAAACTAAGGAGTTTGGGTAGTTACTGCAAAAAGATATTCATCAGGAAATTTATCTTCAACTGGAGTGTTACCTTTGATATTTTGAATTCTAGACAAGAAATCAGCAAATGTATTTTGTTTTCCAAGCCTATCTAAAATAGTGATGTTGAACTCTTGCAGGAGTAATAACCATCTTGTAACTCTACCATTAGTAATTGGTTTATTCATTAAGTATCTAATTGCAGACTGATCTATATGAACAAAGGCTTCATAGCCTGTTATATAATGTCTGAACTTGTTGATAGCATGAACAACAACTAATAATTCCTTTTCAGTTACAGTGTAATTTAACTCAGTGGGATTCAAATTCTCGCTTGTGTAGTAGATGGCATAAGGGATCAAATATTTTTGTCCTAATACAGCTCCTAGAGCCATATCTGAAGCATCTGTTGAAATGTGAGAAGGTAGTTTCCGAGTTGGACCTCTTAAGATGGGTGGCTCAAAAAAAATTTCTTTGAAAGTCTCAAATGCCAACTTGCAATCAGAATTCCAATTGAATTCACAATCCTTGGTGAGAAATTTGAAGAGTGGTGGTGCTAGTTTAGTAAAATTTTATATAAACCTTCTATAATATCCTGTGAATCCTAGAAACTTCTAACATCCTTTTGACAACTTGGAATTGATAATTTAGGGATGAATTCAACTTTAGATTTATCAACCTTAATTCCATCTCCTGAAATGTGATGTCCTAAAACAATCCCTTTCGTAAACACCATAAAACATTTTTCATGGCTTAGTGAAAGGTTTGCTTCCTTACATCTTTTAAGAACTTTTTCCAAATTTTCTAATGCTTCCTCAAATGTATTCCCATAAACTGTAAAGTCATCCATGTATACCTCTACACAATCATGTATCAGATCAAAAAAAATTCCTAGTACTACTCTTTGAAATGTTGCAAGTGCATTGCATAATCCAAAAGGGAGTACTTGGTAGGCATAAGTTCCCCATGGGCAGGTGAATGTGGTTTTATCTTGATCTTCAGGTGCTACTTGAATCTAATTTTAACCACTAAAACCATCCAAGAATGAGAAGTACTTTTTACCTGCTAATGTATCTAACACTTGATCTATAAAGGGAAAAGGAAAAAAAGAAAATGATATTTCAGGGTAGCTTTATTCAATTCTTGATAATCAATACATACTCTCCATTTACCATTCTTTTTAGGCACAATAAATAGAGGAGAAATGCACTCGCTATATGAAATTGGGTAGATAAAATTTACATTCAGTAATTTTTGCAACTCGTCTTTCATAATTTCCCTAAGATTTGGATTCATCCTTCTTTGAGGTTGTCTGATAGGTTTACAATTTTCCTCAATTTAGATGTTATGTATACAAGTCTTAGGACTAATTCCTTTCATGTCAGTGTATTCCCATGCATATGTAGAAGAATGTTGTTGTAAAGTTTTGATTAGCTTTTCCTTTTTTAATTTTTCCAAGTTATTGTTTATGTTCAAACTTTTACCTGGAAAGATTTCAACTGTAGAGCTACAAAATTCTTCCATAGAATAAAGAGACATATTCCTATATGGAAAATATTCAATATTAGATTTTTCTTGAAACTCATCATGTTCATATTCTGGAGATGATTCAAAATTTTCCATTGTATTTAAGATTTGACTATCTTCACTAATGGTTGAAATAGTAAAGAGAGGTTGAATATCATTTTCATCATCAATCCATTCTTTGTCATCTATCTCTGTGATTGTTATTGGTTGAGGATATAAAGTGAATTTCTTAGTTGAATTACCATCAGAGATATACATATCACCAGATCTATAGCTAATGAGAGCATCAACTGTAGCCAGCCAAGGTCTTCTTGATATAAGCATATGTCCTCCTAGATTTCTCTTTGAGGTTAGGATCATAAAATCAACAGGGTACTTCCAAGAGTCTAAGGACACTGAAATATCTTCTAACACACCATATGGTTAGATTATAGATCTATCTGCCAATTGTAATAATGTAGGTGTATAAAGAAGATTGGGAAGTTTGAGTTGTTCCATGGTTTGTTTGCTCATGATGTTTATTGTTGCTCCTAAGTCAATCAATGTATTTGGGATTTCAACTCCATTGATATGTGTTTTTACAATTGGACTTCTTGGATCTACATATTTTTGTATGGAAATTTTTCCCATCATTATGTCTGTTATTTTTCCTACTAAGTGAATTCTTTTTACTTCTTTTGTTTTTCTTCTTGGTTTATTCATGCTCAACTCTTTTATTGTTTTAGCTAGAATTGGAATCTCCTTAATGGCTTGTAACAAAGGGATTTTGATACAGACATTTTTCAATTCATCTAGAAAATCATAATTAGGCAACATAATATGCTTTTCTACCCCTCTATCAACTTGTAATCTTTATGTGAAAGGAGGTGTAGAAGTAGATACTAGTTGTTGCTTATGATAGGTGTTGAGTTTATTGGTTCTTTTTGTTTTTCATTTTCAGTGTTCTGGTTTTGAGGATATTTTCCTTCAAAACTTTTATTTTGTTGTAGAGAATCTTCCTCAGAATCGTCTTGTTCTTGAATAACCACAGAAGGTTTTTTCTTTTCTAATATCCTATCAGATCTCAATTGGACATCATTGGGATCTGATGGAATGATCATGTAAGTTGGAAATTGTTGTCTTTCCACCATATAGGTATTCTAAGGATTTTTATTGTTGGGGTTAGGTAATGGTTGGACAGGTAACTGATTTGGTCTTTGTGGAAATGGCAGTAAAAGTTGAGGGTTTTGGTTTTGAAGTTGGGGCTATTGATTTTGTTGAGGAATTTGTTGGGGAGGATAGGTTGGATATGTTCGAGGATATTGATAGTATGGAGAGAATCTTCCATAAGGATTTTGTATTCCTTGAGCCCTAGGTTGAGTTTGCGATTGAGATTGAGGCCAAGGTTGTTGCCAAGAATTCCAATTTGGAGGGGGTTGGATAGGCATTTGGTTGTTAAAACCCTAAATTTGTTGCCCTTGCCAAGGCCTTCTAGAGACAAAGCAAACAGACTCTGTTGGATTTGAAACTATTTCTTCTTGAAAAACAGCCTTAAGACCAAGGATTGAAGGACAACTTTTGCTCTCATGGTTTTCTAAACAAATCACACAAGTCTCTATGACTTTTGCATCTATAGGGCATTCTCTTAAAGCGTGCTTCTTTCTGCATTTGGGACAGAAAATAGCTAGAGCATCAATTTCGGTTTTCTACTTTTTTTGTAACTTAAGGGTGTCTATCTGTTGACTAAGGCTCCCTAGAATATCTATTTTAAATTCATCAAACATGTTTCCAATTTTTGCCCTACTCACTGATCCAGTTGCAGATTTATTCACCCTAACAAGAGAAGGATCTCTTGGACCTTTCCTAGTTTTGAATTTTCCTCTTGAGAGATGAACACATAATTCTCCTATGTCACTTAATGGGAGTTGAGAGATATCTCCCTTCCACATCATGTTAAGGATATCTATCCACTCATCTCTAATGGATTTTAATAGAAGAGATTTTAAAGTATCTTGATCTAAGTTATCCATTTTTTCTCTTTTTAAGTTATAGTTGAATCTCTCAATTAAATCCTCTAAATTTTCATCCTCTCTTTGCATCATTTTGAACACTTCATCCTTGTGATTGATAGGCATGCAATAATCCAAATACTTGTCCAAAAACACTTTCTTCGTGTCATTCCATGTTCTAATGGACTGAGTGACCAACCCCATGAACCACTTTAAAGCAACTCCTTTCAATGTTGAAGGGAACAATTTGAGTTTTTGAGAGTCTTGTAAATAATAATAAGTTTTGCAGAAGACTTCAAATTCAAATAAGAAGGTTTCAGGGTTTTCACTTTTTAATCCATGAAAAGTTTGGAGGACAGAAGGTGAGATATTTTTCATTGTGGCATCTATTTCTTCATCAACTATAGGGAATCCAAAAGAATTATCAACTTCCCTATTTCCTCTACCTCCTCCATTATTTCCTTTTCCTTCTCCATTATTTCCTCTACCTCTTCCTCTACCTCCTACTCCTCCTCCAAACAGTTAGAATTCTCCATCTTCTCTTTCTTCTGCCATTATAGTTTCTTCAAAGTCAATATATGTTAAGTTATGGTATGTTCTATGCTTATGACAGTTTACTTCTTTTTCTTATTATATTCCACAAATTAGCAATCACATGTACATAAAGTAAAGTGCAGATAGAACATTAAACGATCAAAAGAAAACAAGCCAAGACAAAAGATATAAGATGTGGCGGCTAGCCAGGGAGAAACCCAAAAATGTGTGGGGAAACCCTTCGATCAAATCTTCTTTTATCTTCAATAATTTAGCAGAGAGAAATAGTACAATAAATCTGATTTATATCAGTAGTAGCAAGCCCTAGATCAGCAACATCAGCATTAGTGGCTTCATCATCAAACTAGGGAAGATGATATCTCACAAACAGACCATCGGATCAGCTTGATTCTCCCTGAGGAGGCTCAGAGGAACCTATAGTGCAGTTCAGATGAGGAGCTCCTCTACTCCACGCAGGTCAAACTTTACTTCTGTAGTTGCAGCTTCAGTTTCAACAGCTTCCTTCAAACTAGGGCAGTCGATATCTTGCAAACTGTCTGTCGGATTGACTTGATTCCACCACCAAAAGTTGTGGTTTTCAAAGGATATCTAGATGGACCTATAGCACAGTTCTAAGGAGGAGATCTAATGGTCAACACTAGTCAAACTTTGGATCTATAGTTGCAGCTTAAAGTTCAACAGCTTCCAGCTTCACATGTGTGAGAGAGAGAGACCCTTTTCTGCGCAGTAGAGAAGAGACTCTTTATTGCATAGTAGAGAGAGAGAGATGTGATGAGATGAGTGAGTCCAAATGAGGAAAATTCCTCCTATATTTATGCACAATGTTGGTGTTTGAATAGATCCGACTATTGGGCTTCTGAGCCTACATGAGTTGTAGGTCGGCTTGATAATAATTCTATAATCAAAATAAATTCATATCTCCATGAATACTTATAGGAATCGGATGATCTTTATATCAATCCTACACCTCTCGATGAGAGGAATCTAATAAAAATAGTATCATCCATGAATAATATGACCCACATGAAGTTTTTCCATGGTTTCCAATTTCAACACTCCCTCTCAACTAGGGAGAACTTCATCTGCAATCTGTCTATCGGTCATTACTATTCATCCATTAAATGCACTTCCTTGTATAGCCTAACCCTTGCCCTGCTTTGCTCTATTTTTCTTGTTCTTCTTTGTCTTGTTCTGCCCTGTACTGATATGTACTGTTCTGCTTTGTTCTACTCTGCTCTTGCATTCTTTTGCTCTGCTCTACTTTTGTCTGAATTATGAAGAAGAAGAAATGATCGAGGATCTATCATATTGACTCAAAGTCAGTCTCAGGGTATGTACCACTAGTCCCAGACTAGTCTCAACCAACCCGAAGTCAGCATCATAGTAAGTACAACTCCACTGGTCCTAGACCAATAACATCCTCCACTGACTCAAAGTCACTCTCAGAGTGCGTACCACTGGTCCCAAACCAGTCTCAACCGACCCAAAGTCAGTGTCATAGAATGTACCACTCCTACCACTAGTCCCAAACCAGTATCGCAGTCTCAGAGAGTGTACCACTAGTCCTAGACCAGTCTCAACCAACCCGAAGTCAGCGTCATAGTATGTACCACTCTCACTGGTCCCAGACCAGTACTGCACTTACACGAAGTCAGTCTTAGTATGTACCACTGGTCCTAGACCAGTCTCACCCAACCCGAAGTCAACGTCATAGTATGGTATAACTCCTACCAGTGGTCCCAAACCAGTATCATTGATCCCAAATCAATGGAGGTCATCCTAGCATAGGGAGTATGGTAGATACAACGATGCATCCATCGGTACTACTATGGTCCCTAACTTCATTTCCCTACTCATTGATTAGATGAGAGGTACTTCCCAAGAGTCCCAGACTGCATGGGTAGGATGCCTCGACAGGAGAACTAATCAATCTTGTCATCATAGGAGAACACATCAATCCTGCTACAATCGCCATGGAGAACACATCAATCCAGGCCTCCATGGAGAACATATCAATCCAGGCCTCATAGGAGAACACATCAATCCTACTACAATCGCCATGGATAACACATCAATCCAGGCCTCACAGGAGAACACATCAATCCTGCTACAATCACCATGGAGAACACATCAATCTATGCCTCACAGGAAAACACATCAATCCTGCTACAATCGCCATGGAGAACACATAAATCCAGGCCTCACAGGATAACTAATCATCCTACTACACAAGAGAGCGAATCATCTTATTCCACAAGAGAGCAAATCATCTTGTCCCATAAGAGAGAAAATCATCTTGCTCCAGTGCACACCACCAGGGGAGGGTGAGTCACCCTGTGGTCGTATGTTTCTCCAGTAAGAACCACAAGCCGTCAGAGCTCCTAAAGCTCAATGTACGCAACATCCAGGACCCTTGTACAAGGGTTTCTTGACGACTCCAAGTCTTTTGGGAAAATCATAGATTAGATCTTTCCTCAGGGCTTCGGCAAGGTGTATCGACCTGTACATCATCTTAATGCGATGAAGCCTCCTTGCTCATCGACTTACCATATCCCAGATGATGTCTATCTACTGGAGCAATCGATGAATATGGGATTCCTCAATAATCGAATCCCACCTCTGGTTGTTACAGAGAATCACAGTGGTATGTGTTCAAACAGCTCACTAAAGAGCTTCCCCAACCAGGCAACTTCATACAAGATCATACTCGTAGATATGTATCTGGTCTCAGCAGTTCTTATGGAAACCAACTTCTGCTTCCAGTTCGTCCATTATATCGAAGCAGAATCCAAAGAGAAACAACACTAAAAGTGCTCCAGTGATCCTCCACACTACCTGCCTAATCAGCATTCGAATAATCATGCAGTTTCATATTCCCGGCAGTGTATCTCAATTCATGAGAGATTATGTCCTAAAGACATCTCAGAAGATTCTTGGCACCAATCTAGTGAAGCTCAACCAAATATGAGCTCACACTGCTAACTGCAAAACATATGTTCGGATGGAGGTTCACCAAGAACATCAACACGAATGAGTTTTTGAAACTCAAAGGCATTTCCAAAATCTGGTCCGAAATCACTACCATATAGCTTATGAATGTTAAGATCCTCAAGGTAGTCATAGGCTTGCAGTCCACCATACCAAATCTTTTCAGAATCTTCACCACATATTTTCCTTGAGATAGGAAACTTTCCCTTGGCTTCTGCCTCACTTCAAGTCCTTGGTTCTTCATTTCAAATTTAGAAGCCAACTCCCTTCTACATTTGTGAATGAGAGGGTATGCACCTGTTAGAAAGAGGTCATCCACGTACAACACCAGTCTGAGAGGCTTGTCATTTCCAACCTTAAGTTAAAGGTTAGGATCGGCTTCACTCCTAGTGAACCCAGCTTCATCAAGTAGCTATCGATCCTCTCATACCATGCTCAGGGTGCTTTCTTAAGCCCATAGAGAGCCTTATTCAACCTACATACATGAGATTTTCAATCATAAATCTCAAATCCTTTAGGTTGCTCCACATAGACCTCTTTTTTTATCAAACCATGCAAGAACACGGTCTGTCCATCTGATGTAGGTTCCATCCTTGTGAAGCCACAAGGGCTATGATCAAGCGGATGGTCGTATATCTAGCAACATGTGCAAATATCATAGTCTGAATTCTAAGGTGTTGATCTATCTTTTCTATCATTTTGTGAGTTGGTTTCACAACATTTGGTATCAGAGCTTTGGATTCTAGGGTTTCACTTCTCCAAATAGGTCATCATGGAATTTATGCTATAACTTATTTCTGCAATGTTTCAGACGCTAAAAAAAATCCATTTGGGACGAAATCGTTCTGAACCTCGGGGCCAAAATTCAGAGCCTTTCGTGCTATATTTAAGGAGATATGATCTGAGGAAGTTGACATTTTTGCAGACTCCCGAGTTACATTCCAAACAGATGACCTAGGGAAAATCATCATAACTTATGTTTTGAGCATCAAATTGAAATTTCGTAAGAAGTTATCGAAAGAGGACGGACTGTAGTTTCCTGTATATGGTTTTTAGACCCGAAGGTCAAAACAGTGACATGTGGCACTTCATACAAGTTTGCTCTTCTAAAAAGGTATACAATCAGGTCATCTTGGCAGATCGTGCATAACTCTTTCTTGGAGAATCTAAATTCGATCAGACTGGCGGCATTGGAAAGAGGACGCAGAGGGCTATTGCAGGTCACAATTTTAGAACTGGATGATCTGAAATTACAAAGATACATCAGATTCAATATCGAGCTCCTACATAGTGAAAAAAAAGGTGTGTAATGTTTTTTAATTTTGCATAGGATTGGTTTGAAAAATTAGTTTCAAGGAACTCAAAGGGAATAATGAAGAATTATTAGCATTAATTAATGCCCCAAAGAAAGAAAATGGAAACACCTAGTAAGCAACCTGAAAGCTCTAGCATGACTCGTGAAGAAGAGGAAGAAATGCAACATGATATATCAAAATTACAAGACCAAGTACAACAAATTTCACTATCACTAAAGGTAAATGAAGCCAAGATGAATGGCATGGAAGCTAAGATGAATGGCATGGAAGCTAAGATGAA
>APFE031054338.1:80839-103699 GCA_000404065.3 Pinus taeda
TTTCTCAACATCAGTATTTTGTTGTTTGAAATCTAGCTGACTCACACCTGAAGGTAAAAATTGTTTTCTTGGTTTAGTTGGTGAAAGATTAGAAAATGAAATTGAAATATTCGATGTTCAAATTAAATCATATGATTGCCAAGATCCTAAACAGTTCTTGGAAACTCTCCCTCCTCCCAAAGAAGAAAGGGTGAGGCTGCCCTTAGATGGTTGGACTGGAGGATGTTTTGATTTACAACAAGGATGTGACAATCTCCAGCAGAGAGCATATGTTAATGAGTTGGGGCAGTAGATAGAATCTGGTTTTTATGATCCTACAGTAGCATATATGGAATATTTTCTTAAGTTTAATGAAAAACCAGATTTCCTTTTACAGAGCTAGAGGTACTATGTGTATATATTGCTGGTAGAATTTCCAATTATGTCCTGGTTCAAGCACTCCCTATCATCATCGTTGCCAAAAATGCTTGCTTGGCTAGTCTGGCATTACAACATTACTTGATCTATCAATTTTGCAGCAGAGTAGGGTAGATTTGTAAATAAATAAGCTGCCCAAAGCAGAATTTCAGTTTTCGGCATTTGTTTTAGTTTCCTAATTTACAGGTTGTAGTATGTGTGTTGTTTTTTTTTGTTGGTATAAGTTGTTTATGTTTGCGGTTGTTTGTGACCATATTTCCCAATGGATGAGGCACTTGATCTATGGTGTTCTTGACACCTCCAAGGAGCTGCCATCCCCAATAAGGCCAATGTTAGTTCCAGGCTTCACAGCCTGTCACCAGGGGTCAAAATGGGCTCTTATTATGTATGGTTTTCATAGATGTTTTGCACATGATCTTCAATGAAAAACATTTTATAAGCACGTTCATCAGAAGCATCTCGGAAAAAGATTTTCAACGGTATATCACACTCCCAAAATTGGCTCCTGGATCAGAAGATATGACCAAATGAATGATTGACTCAAAGATCTCCCCATGCAACAGTTCATGTATTCAATGATCCAGAGGAATCTAGGAGATGTCAGTGGTTGGCTTTGTGGTTGGATTGTGATAGAGAAGTTGAGAACATAGCATTTGAGGTCTATTGTCGTGCTGTTAATCCTCATCTCAACATATGGTGAGCTTGGTCTGCTTTGATTGAAAGAAATATCCATGAATCTATGCAAAGGGCACTGTACATTGCTGAAAATGATATTGCTGGTGAAAGGTTTATAGCTACTGGTATCATGGTTCTAGAGAGGAATTACTTGAGATTTATAAGTATGAATCTTGGGGTAGATGTTGATAACGAAAGATGCAAAGGCAAAATTTATATATTTCTTCTGGGCTCACTAAAATTCCACATGGAGGTTGGCTTCCTTTTTTGCAGTATCTATTGTATTTGCTATTATAATATTGATGGAATATGGATAAATCAGTTGAGAGTAAAATGGGGAAACTTGTAAAGGTTGCAGAGGGTATGGTGTTGGAACTTGATTTTATTTATGATTCCTAAATGAATTTACCATGGCAAAGAAATGTGCAGAGTGAAAGTGATGAAGATGAGAACGATGAGCTTGCATCCATGTGGACACAAATGTCATTATCTTTCCAGTGTTCCAAGATCAAATCCACTCAAGAAAAGGTTTTAGCTACTTAGGAGGAAAAATATCTGACAGAAGCTATGAAAGGCAAACTTGCAATAGAATTAATGTTATCAGAATAGCAAGTCCACAAGTGGTTTTGTCATAGAAGGTAGAAGGACAAGAACAAGCTTGACCTATTGGTGAAGGCTTCACTCCATGCTTAGTAACCTTTAACATCAGCTACTTCAACCATTTTTGAAGACCGTAAACTCAGTTTTTGCTTTTTAGCATTTCTTGTTTTCTTTAGGTAATTTTTGTATCAGTCCCTTGGTCAAACGCACAGTTCCTAGGGTGTTGTGCACTTTTTTGGGGCATATTTTGGAGGAATGGCCACCACCATTAGATTTGGAAAACCATTTAAACTCAAGAAAACCATATTTATAGATTTGAAAGTCAAAACTACTAGGTGGAAAAGGTAAAAAACCACCTAAAAATCATGTTTCTGCCTATTTTCTGAGCCAAGCACTGCGCGTTTGAGCAGTCTTGGGAGATTATACTTTTGGAGGGGCAAATCAAGCTCAATTTGGAAACTAGGGACATTTTTGGAGGCTAGACAAGATAAGCTTTCCAATGAGCTATCCTGAGCTATATTTGGACACCACGAAGCTAGTCAAAACTCACCCTGAAGATGGCGCTGCACACATCCTTCACGCGTTGCTCCTTTGACACTGGCGCTGTGCATTTGACATGAAGCCAAATTTTTCACTGTTTCTCTCAAAAAATACTTTTCACCCGTGGGATTTTGATTTTTCACTAATGTAATTCATAATGATGATGTAATTAAAGTGTGTTTTTGTTACCTAGGGTACATACATTAGATGAATGGCCTAAGTGGCATGTAATGAATTAGTTTGCTTCATATTAGGGATGAGTCAGTTTGACCACCCTAGTATTTAGCTATCAATTCAGTCTTTTGTGCAACTACTCTTCCTCTCATGGATTCGACCCCTGAGGCTAGGATTATTTTTTTTGAGGCCTATATCATGTAGTTTCTCAGTCATTTTATAGGTTGGACTCAATGTGGATGCTCAGAGCTTGATTGTACACCTTTGTAAGTAGTTTGGCAGGAGATTAATAAGAATTTCAGTTATTTTTATGGGATCGCTAAGGTATGGAGTTTTAGTATAGTTTCTTCTTTTGTTATTATATGTTTATATTCTTTATGTATGCCATCAATCATTTCATTGCTTCTAGTTGAATGTTTTCACATTTGATATGTAGAATCCATTGCATCATTGCTCTACCTTGGGAAACCATTCACCATTTCATGTTTTCTGCAGTCCAAGAAGGATCCATGATTTTCACATGCCCTTCTTAGCTTCTCACCAGTCTAAAACATTTCACCCCATCAAACCCAAGAGTGTTAAAGCCTATGCCTATCTTACCTCATAGAACACCCTACATTTCTGACCTAATTTCCCACACCTAAATTGCCCAGCTCCTCCTGATCCAGCAAAACCTCTACAAAATCCAATCAAAAATTTTGAGCTGCTATACCTAGCCTACAATCCTTTACCTAATCTAGTCATTTTGACTGAGATCCTTATGGAGAAAGCCCTCTCTGGTTTGGGAGGGCTAGATGCCAGATCAAAAGCTTGGTCTGTGGTTACCTCGTAATTGCCTCTTCTTAGCCTTGAGGTTCATTCTCAATGCTAACATATTGGCGCCGTTACCGGGGACGAGGTGACAGATATTCTCCAGGAAAGATCGTTCAAGTTGTAGATCTGATTTCTGATGGTGGACAACAGTCCGACACATATGATGGCTGAAATCATTCACCTAGTGACTCCATTGTTCTAGATCTCGAGCTTTAAAGTTCAGAGCGACTTCACTCCCAAAGAATCCAGATTTTAGAGCATTGATGGTAATCTCCAATGATAGGGTATGTGGAAAATCCTTTATCTAGTGTAATATTACTAACTTTCAAGAATGAGTTAGCAAAATTTTAGATTGATCAGAGTTTCTCAACATCAGTATTTCGTTGTTTGAAATCTTGTCGACTCACACCTGAAGGTAAAAATTGTTTTCTTGGTTCAGTTGTTGAAAGATTAGAAAATGAAATTGAAATATTGGATGTTCAAATTGAATCATATGATTTCCAGTATCCTAAACAGTTCTTGGAAACTCTCCCTCCTCCCAAAGTAGAAAAGGTAAGGCTACCCTTGGATGGTTGGATTGAAGGATGTTTTAATTTATAGCAAGGATGTGACAATGTACAGTTGAGAGCATATGTTAATGAGTTGGGGAAGCAGATAGAATCTAGTTTTTATGATCCTATAGTAGCATATATGGAATATTTTCTTAAGTTTAATGAAAAACTAGATTTCCTTTTACAGAGCCAGAGGAACTACGTGTATATATTGCTAGTAGAATTTCCAACTATGTCCTGGTTCAAGCACTCCCTAGCATCACCGTTGCCACAACTACTTGATTGGTTGGTCTGGCATTATAGCATTACTTGATCTATCAATTTTACATCAAAGAAGGTTAGATTTGTAAATAAACAAGCTACCCAAAGTAGCATTTCAGTTTTCGGCATTTGTTTTAGTTTCCTAATGTACAGGTTGCAATATGTGTGTTGTTTTTTATGTTGATATAAGTTGTTCAGGTTTGCAGTTGTTTGTGACCTTATTGCCCAATGGATGAGGCACTTGATCTATGGTGTTCTTGACACCTCCAAGGAGCTGCCATCCCCAATAAGGCCAATGTTAGTTCCAGTCTTCGCAGCTTGTCACTAGGGATCAAAATGGGCTCTTATTATGTATGGTTTTCAGAGATGTTTTGCACATGATCTTCAGCGAAAAACATGTCATAATCATGTTCATTAGAAGCATCTCAGAAAAAAAAATTCTGGTGGTATATCACACTCCCAAAACTAGCTCTTGTATCAGAACATATGACCAAATGAATGATTAACTCAAAGATCTCCCCGTGCAGTATTTCATGTATTGAATGATCCAAAGGAAGATAGGAGATGTCAGTGGCTGGATTGTGATAGAGAAGTAGAGAACATAGCATTTGAGGTTTATTGTTGTGCTGCTAACCCTCATCTCAACATATGTCGAGCTCGTTTTGTTTTGATTGAAAGAGATATCCACAAATCTGTGCATAGGGCACTGTACATTGTTGACAGTGATATTGCTGGTGAAAGGTTTACAACTACTGGTCCCATGGTTCTAGAGAGGAAATACATGGAGAATTATAATTATGAATCTTGGGGTAGATGTTGGTGATGAAAGATGCAAAGGCAAAATTTATATATTTCTTCTGGGCTTACTAAAATTCCACATGGAGGTTGGCTTCCTTTTTGCAGTATCTATTGTATTTGTCGTTATAATATTGATGGAATATGGAGAAATCAGTTTAGAGTAAAATGGGGAAACTTATAAAGGTTGTAGAGGGTATGGTGTTGGAACTTGAGTTTGCTGATGATTCCCAAATGAATTTACCATGCGAGATAAATGTGCAGAGTGAAAGTGATGAAGATGAGAACAATGAGCTTGCATCCATGTGGACACAAATGTCATTATCTTTCCAGTGTTGCAAGATCAAATCCACTCAAGAAAATGTTGTAGCTACTCAAGAGGAAAAATATCCAACAGAAGCTATGAAAGGAAAACTTGCAGTAGAATTAATGTTATCGGAACAAGAAGTCGACAAGTGGTTTTGTCATAAAAGGCAGAAGGAGAAGGACAAGATTGACCTATTGGTGTAGGCTTCACTCCATGCTTAGTCACCTTTAACATCAGCTATGTCAACCATTTTTTAAGACCCTAAGCTCAGTTTTTTGCTTTTTAGCATTTCCTTTTTTCTTCAAGTAATTTTTGTATCAGTCCCTTGGTCAAATGCGCAGTGCCTAGGGTGTTGCGCATTGTTTTGCGGCATCTTTTGGAGGAATGGCCACCACCATTGGATTTAGAAGACCATTTAAACTCAAGAAAACCATGTTTCCATATTTGAAAGTCAAAATTATTATGTGGAAAAGGCCAAAAACCAACTAAAAATCATGTTTCTGCCTATTTTTTAAGCCAGGCGTTGTGCGTTTGAGCAGTCTTGGGAGACTATAGTTTTGGAGGGAAAAATCAAGCTCAATTTGGAAAATAGGGGCATTTTTAGAAATTAGACAAGATAAGCTTTCCAATGAGCTATCCTAAGCTAGATTGGGACACCAGGAAGCTAGTCAAAACTCACCCTGAAGATGGCGTGGCACACTTCCTTCAGGTGTTGCGTATTTGACACTGGCATTGTGCATTTGATAGGCAGCCAAATTTTTCACTATTTCTCTCAAAAAATACTTTTCACTTGTGGAATTTTTATTTTTAATTGATGCAATTCATAATGATGATGTAATTAAAGTGTTTTTTTGCTACATAGGGTACATACATTAGATGAATGGCCTAAGTGGCATGTAATGAATTAGTTTGCTTCATATTAGGGATGAGTCAGTTTGACCACCCTAGTCTTTAACTATCAGTTCAGTCTTTTGTACAACTGCTCCTCCTCTCATGGATTCGACCCCTAAGGCTAGGATTATTTTTTTGAGGCCTCTGTCATGTAGCTTCTCAGTCATTTTACCGGTTGGACTGAGTGTGGTTGCTCAGAGCTTGATTGTACACCTTTGTAAGCAGTTTGGAAAGAGATTAATAAGAGTTTCAGTTATTTTTATGGGATCCCTATGGTATGGAGTTTTAGTATAGTTTCTTCTTTTGTGATTATATTTTTATATGTTTTATGTATGCCATCAATCATTTCATTACTTCTAGTTGAATGTTTTCATGTTTGATAGGTAGAATCCATTGCATCAGTGCTCTGCCTTGGGAAACCATTCACCATTTCATGTTTTCTGCAATCCAAGAAGGATCCATGATTGTCACAGGCCCTCCTTAGCTTCTCACCAGTCTAAAACATTTCACCCCATCAAGCCCAAGAGTGCTAAAGCCTATGCCTACCTTGCCCCATAGAACACCCTGCATTTTTGACCTAATTTCCTAGCTCCTCCTGATCTGGAAAAACCTCTAGAAAATCCAACCTAGCCTAAAATCCTTTACCTATTCTAGTAATTTTGACTAAGATCCTTACGAAGAGAGCCCTCTCTGGTCTGGGAGGGCTAGATGCCAAATCAAAAGCTTGGTTTGTGGTTGCCTCAGAATTGCCTCTTCTCAGCCTTCAGGTTCATTATGAGTGCTAACATATTAGCGCTGTTACCGAGGACGAGGTGACAGATCTTCTCTGGGAAAGATCATTCAAGTTGCAGATCTGATTTCTGATGGTGGACAGTAGTTAGGCACATATGAAGGCTAAAATCATTCACCTGGTGACTCCATTGTTCAAGATCCCGAGCTTCAAAGTTCAAAGTGACTTCACTGCCAATGAATCCAGATTTCAGAGCATTGATGGTAATCACTAATGATAGGGTATGTGGAAAATCCTTTACCTAGGGAAATATGACTAACTTTTAGGAATGAGTTAGTGAAATTTCAGATTGATTAGAGTTTCTCAACATCAGTATTTCGTTGTTTGAAATCTAGCCAACTCACACTTGAAGGTAAAAATTGTTTTCTTTGTTTAGTTGTTGAAAGATTAGAAAATGAAATTGAAATATTGGATTTTCAAATTGAATCATATGATTTCCAAGATCCTAAACAGTTCTTGGAAACTCTCCCTCCTCCAAAAGAAGAAAAGGTAAGACTGCCCTTGGATGGTTGGATTGAAGGATGTTTTGATTTAGAGCAAGGATGCGACAATATCCATTTGAGAGCATATGTTAATGAGTTGGGGCAGTAGATAGAATCTGGTTTTTATGATCCTATAGTAGCATATATGGAATATTTTCTTAAGTTGAATGAAAAACTAGATTTCCTTTTACAGAGCCAGAGGTACTATGTGTATATATTGCTGGTAGAATTTCCAATTTTGTCTTGGTTCAAGCACTCCCTAGCATCATCGTTGCCACAGCTACTTGATTGGTTGGTCTAGCATTACAACATTACTTTATCTATCAATTTTGCATTAGAGTAGGGTAGATTTGTAAATAAATGAGCTGCCGAAAGCAACATTTCAGTTTTCGTCATTTGTTTTAGTTTCCTAATGTACAAGTTGCAGTATGTGTGTTGTTTTTCTTGTTGGTATAAGTTGTTTAGGTTTGCAGTTGTTTGTGACCATATTTCCCAATGGATGACACACTTGATCTGTGTTGTTCTTGACACCTCCAAGGAGTTTCCATCCCCAATAAGGCCAATGTTAGTTCTAGTCTTCACAGCCTATCACCAAGGATCAAATTGGGCTCTTATTACGTATGGTTTTCAGAGACGTTTTTCACATGATCTTCAGTGAAAAACATGTCATAAGCATGTTCATCAGAAGCATCTTTGAAAAAAATTTCCAACAGTATATCACACTCCCAAAACCGGCTCCTGGATTAGAAGATATGACCAAATGAGTGATTGACTCAAAGATCTCCCCATGCAGCAGTTCATGTATTGAATGATCCAGAGGAAGCTAGGAGATGTCAGTGGCTGGTTTTGTGGCTAGATTGTGATAGAGAAGTTGATAACATAGCATTTGAGGTCTACTGTCATGCTGCTAATCCTCATCTCAACATATGGCGAGCTCGTTTTTCTTTGATTGAAAGAGATATCCATGAATCTATGCAGAGGGCACTGTACATTGCTGACAATGATATTGCAGGTGAAAGGTTTACAGCTGCTGGTCTCATGGTTCTAGAGAGGAATTACTTGGAGAATTATAAGTATGAATCTTGGGGTAGATGTTCATGACGAAAGATGAAAGGCAAAATTTATATATTTCTTCTGGGCTCACTAAAATTCCACATGGAGGTTGGCTTCCCTTTTTGTAGTATCTATTGTATTTGATATTATAATATTGATGGAATATGGAGAAATCAGTTGAGAGTAAAATGGGGAAACTTGTAAAGGTTGCAGAGGGTATGGTGTTGGAACCTGATTTTGCTGATGATTTGCAAATGGATTTACCATGGCAGAGAAATGTGCAGAGTGAAAGTGATGAAGATGAGAAAAATGAGCTTGCATCCATGTCGACACAAATGTAATTATCTTTCCAGTGTTCCAAGATCAAATCCACTCAAGAAAAGGTTCTAGATACTCAGGAGGAAACATATCTGACAGAAGCTATGAAAGGCAGACTTGTAGTAGAATTAATGTTATCAGAACAACAAGTCCACAAGTGGTTTTGTCATAGAAGGCAGAAGGAGAAGGACAAGATTGACCTATTGGTAGAGGCTTCAGTCCATGCTTAGTCACCTTTAACATTAGCTATGTCAACCATTTTTGAAGACTCTAAACTCAGTTATTTTCTTTTTAGCATTTCCTATTTTTTTCAGGTAATTTTTGTATCAGTCACTTGGTCAAATGCACAGCACCTAGGGTATTGTGCACTTTTTTGGGGGATCTTTTGGAGGAATGGCCACCACCATTGGATTCAGAAGACCATTTAAAATCAAGAAAACCATGTTTCCAGATTTGAAAGTCAACACTACTAGGTGGAAAAGGCAAAAAACCACCTAACAATCATGTTTCTGCCTATTTTTTGAGCTAGGCGCTACGCATATGAGTAGTCTTGGGAGATTTTAGTTTTGGAGGGGTAAATCAAGATGAATTTGGAAGCTAGGTGCATTTTTGGAAACTAGACAGGATAAGCTCTCCAATGAGCTATCGTAAGCTAGATTTGGACACTAGGAAGGCAGTCAAAACTCACCCTAAAGATGGCACTGAACACTTCCTTCAGGCACTCTGCGTTTGACATTGGCATTGCGCATTTGACAGACAGCCAAATTTTTTACTGTTTCTCTTAGAAAATGCTTTTCACCTGTGGGATTTTGATTTTTCACTAAGGTAATTCATAATTATGATGTAGTTAAAGTGTATTTTTGTTACCTAGGGTAGATACATTAGATGAATGGCCTAAGTGGCATGTAATGAATTAGTTTGCTTCATATTAGGGATGAGTCAGTTTGACCACCCTAGTCTTTAGCTATCAGTTCAGTCTTTTGTGCAACTACTCCTCCTCTCATGGGTTTGACCCTTGAGGCTAGGATTAGCTTTTTTACATGTCGGACTCGATGTGGATGCTCAGAGCTTGGTTGTACACCTTTGTAAGCAATTTGGCAGGAGATTAATAAGAATTGCAACTATTTTTATGGGATCCCTGTGGTATAGAGTTTTAGTATAGTTTCTTCTTCTGTGATTATATTTTTATATGTTTTATGTATGCCATCAATCATTTCATTGCTTCTAGTTGTATTTTTTCAGGTTTGATAGGTAGAATCCATTGCATCAGTGCTTTTCCTTGGGAAACCATTCACCATTTCATGTTTTATGTAGTCCAAGAGGGATCCATGATTGTCACATGCCCTTCTTAGCTTCTCACCAGTCTAAAACATTTCACCCCTTCAAGCCCAAGACTGCTAAAGCGTATGCCTACCTTGCCCCATAGAACACCCTGCATTTCTGACCTAATTTCCCAAACCTAAATTGCCTAGTGCCTCCTGATCCAGCAAAACCTCTACAAAATCCAATCAAAACTTTCGAGCTACTATACCTAGCCTAAAATCCTTTACCTAATCCAATCATCTTGACTGAGATCCTTACGGAGAGAGCCCTCTCTAGTATGGCAGGGCTAGATGCCAGATCAAAAGCTTGGTCTGTGGTTACCTTGGAATTTCCTCTTCTTAGCCTTGAGGTTCATTCTGAGTGCTAACAAGCTCACTCTTCTTAATCATCTTCTAGCCATCAAGTCATGAAAAATGACTCCAACAGTCACTTTTCTGTTGTGCTACGCGACACCTCCCTCCATGGTGCAGCTTCCTGCACGCAGCTTCATAGGTTGCAACTTTGTCAGTTTCCACACAACTTGCTCGCTGCGCTGTCCTCCAAACTGGGAAATGTAGTTTATAGTCTCACACGCCCTTTCAACTGCCTGAAGCACTAAGACTATCCTACCGCCAAAAAGTCATTGTGTAGGATCCCCATTATACAACTTCAATATGCTCCCATTCACCCTCCCCAAAAAAGGTTCCCCATTCAGCTTCACGAGGTGAACTACACCTCCATCTATAAGTTCTTTGATAATATATGGTCCTAGCCAATGCATTTGGAATTTTCTCAGAATCTTAGTGAATTTACTATCACATAATAGGACAAGATCATTTACCTTGAACGTGTGAAACTTTATTTGGTGATCGTGCCATGACTTCTCGCATTCCTTCTATACTTGTTGATGAAATCCTACCAAAAATTGATCCTCTTAAATCTCCATCAGCTGCACGAGTTGTTCTTCCAAGGCCTCATGACCCTCCATACCTATGAGGGCTGTTATGCACAGACTAGGAAAAATATACTCCATCAACATTACAACTTCTACACCATAGACCAATCAAAACAACATTTTTCCTGTCAACTTCTTACAAGTAGTCCTATAAGCCCATAATACTATAGGTACGAGCACATCCCAATCATTACGTTGCGCATTGCATATCTTCATTAGCATGTTCTTCAAAACCTGGTTGAAGGTTTCAATAGTCCATTGTCCTGTGGGTGATATTGTGTACTCTTCTAACGATAGAACTGGAATTCTTCTGTCAACGGGCTGATCGTTTCATTCAGAAAGTGTGTACCTCTGTCACTTATCAACAATTTCATGTAGCCAAATTTGGTTGCGAAATACTAAAACAAAAAATTTCCTATTTTAGCCCTTATACAATCCTTAACCGGCTGTGCCTATGCCCATCTGGTTAGATATTTTGTCATTGTGATGATATAGCATGCACTGGTGTAATTCCCTTGGGGCTGAATTGGTCCAATGAAATCAATCACTCATTTTTCAAATGGCTTCAAACATATTTGAGTTTGTAATGGAAATTCATCCCTTCACAATGGTCTTCCATTCTCTAACATGCATCGCATGCCTTACAATACGCCCTGGAATCCTTGTGCAGTGTTGGCCACCATATACCTACGCATGAAATCTTTTGCACAGTCACCTTTCCTACATAATGACCTCCTACAACCCCTCCATGAGCTTCAGTGAAAATTCTATCCCTCTCAAAATATGGCACATATCTTCACAATATTTCATTTGTACCCATCTTATACAGATGTCCCACAATAACTAAAAAATCTACCACACACACTACTAGTTAATTCTTTTGCTAACTTGTATACCCTTCTAGTGCCACCCCCATAGTAAAGAAGTGAATAATATTGGAAAAATGATTATCTGCTATGCACACCGTAAATAGCTACGCATTTGGCAACCCTTCCTCCAAATTATTAGGATCCTCTACTATTGCGATCCACAACAGATGGTGAGGTCCCACATTTAACCTCCCTAGATTCACAATTACTTCAAAGTTATACTCCTGGAATAGTAGCAACCATCTGCAGATCTTCCCCCCCCCCAACACAGGCTTATTTACCAGATATTTCAAGGCAGAATGATCTGTCTACATTTTTAAATTCACTCCTAAAAGATAATGCCTGAACTTATGTAGCGTGTACACCATGGTCAATCCTTCACGCTCAGTTTTTGAGTAATTCTTCTCATCCTTTCATAATTTCCTACTCACGAAGGCTATAGGATGGTCCATTTATCCTTCACTGGATTACATTAACATTGCACCCAACGCATGCAAGAGGCATCCACATGTATGTGAAATTCCTTTTTCCAATCAGGGAATACCAAGATCAGTGCAGTGACCATATTTTCTTTCAATACATCTAAGTTGCACTGACATTCTTCATCCCAATAGAACGTTGCATCCTTCTTCGGGAGTTTCTCCATGGGTGCGGTAATTTGAGCGTATGCTTTGATAAAAAATTTATAATATCCCATATCTCCCAACATCATGCGTAGCTTCTTAACTTTCCTTGGGGCCTCCAAATCCACAATTAGTGCAATCTTTGTAGGGTCCACCATCAACACTTTCTTGCACACCACGTGACCCAACAAGATTCCAAACGGAACATAGAAGATGAATTTCTTCAAATTCAACGCGATCTAGTATCTGCGACACGTATCCAACATTAGGAGCATACTTGCTACATGGCGCTTTACTAATCTAAACATTGTCCAATCATCAAAGTATACTTCTGGGAACTTATGAATGAACTCATTGAATGTTGCAATGAATACAGGAGAAAATATCGCAGGTGCATTCTTGAGTCCAAACCACAATGTATTTAAAACATCCCCATTCTGTCATGAAGGTCATTTTTCTCCTATCGTTGGGTGCGATGTTAATCTGATGATACCATGAAAACTCGCTAGTGAACAAGTAGTCCTCCTGCCCTCCAATATTGTCTAATACTTCATCAGTAAACGATGTTAGGAATGGATCATGGACACATGCATCATTAATCTTCCGTGGATCTACACAAATCCTTATCTCGCCCTTATGCTTCTCCTCCTGAACCACCATCAGGCTCACCCAATCAGATTCTTCAATATGTTCTATGATGCCTGCTTCTAGCATCTTATCCAGCTCTAGGCGAATATTTTCCTTGTATTTAGGATTAAGGCGATATGACCTCTGTTTAATAGGCTTCGCTACTAGCTTTAGAGTGATCTTCATAACACTCAAATCTCCAACTATGGCCTTCAAATCTAAGAACCTAGTAGGGAATAGATCCTAGTATTCACGGAGTAACTTAACAAATTTATCCATAGTAGCTCATCCCAATAATCTCCAATATTTGCAAACTTCGATTCTGCTTCAATGCCAATATTTACTTGCTTTGTCTTCAATGGTGTGGTGATGTTCGAGTTGTATATTTGTGGACTTTCGACTTTGTGATGCCCTTCTGCCTCTAGAATATTAATGTTTCTTGGATCTTCATCCTCCTCTTTAGTGGTCACATTATAGCATTCCAGTGCATGGTGAAACTGGGTTCTCCAATCTGGTTGGACCCATTCCATAGGTTCTTGTAGTGTTCTGAAGATAACTACCTTAATCTCCTGTAGGGATTCATCGATTCTTGCAAAGCCATCCTCGAAGATGAAGGTCATAAGAACCCTTCCCTCAATATATCCCACTCCACGGTGCCATGGCAAAGCTCCGTTTCTAGATACCAGTTCATGCGAATTGTATCCCAAGTATGGAAAAATATGTGTACCCACTCTGGATGCAGTGTTGTCCCGCAAGATCTGACCCATTTTTCTAAGTGATCACATGGATCATCCTTCCCATTATATTTCTTAGTCAATCTAGTGTTAGGACACCCAAACTATAATCTCATCATTCTTATGTAATCTCGCCATCCATCAAAACTATCTTTACATGTACCCCACCATTGTGTAGGCGTAGCATGCAAGGCCAAGTCTAATGCTTGGAAGCGTTGATCCTCAGGAACTTTTCACTCAAATGCATCCAGAAATTTATCTACGTTAGTTAAACTATCATAATAGGGTAGTTTCCTTACCTTTGACGACACACAGTGCAACAATTTTGTCATCATCTTGCATCGCAGTGTGGATACTTCATGCAAACGATTCTGCCAATGCTATAACTCTTCATCTGAATTAGAGGTACAAGAAATCTCTTGGTCCCATGCAATCCATCCATTGGCCATCGAGTTGATCCAATCCTGGTCTCACACTATTATTTTGTAGATTTGATCCAGCTCATCCTCACTTTCTTCGTAATCATGGACTAGTTCAGTATAGCATGCCCCTTTTGCAAGGTCCAACGATACTACAACCCGCAATGATTTCCTTTCAAATGACATTGTCCTCTTCTTCAAATTGATGACTCCATTCATATAAATAACCCAATCAATTCCCAGGAGTGAAAGGTATGGATTGCTATCATCAACGATCTCTATAACCTCAAAGTCAGCCATCACACTCACACCTTCTATATTAATGATTACTCCATATAATTGTCCATAGGGATGATTTTATGTTGGTTTTCCATTCTAAGCTGAATCGAAGACCACTACAACATAGGTCTTCCCATCCTTTCCCATGTTTGTTTTAACAAAACGTTCACATCAAATCCCATATCCAGGATGACCTGATCCATCTCATAATCACCTATATGTGCGGTGAGCCTCATCTCGTGCCCTGTTCGTGCCTTATGCTTGCCAATTTTTTTGACCACCCGGTGTCCATCAGGGACCTTCTCCTTGCTAGAACATTTATTTATTAAATCTTGCAGTACTACCACAACTTTTCTATCGTGCAACAGTTTTATGCAGGTCTCCGAAAATGTAATAAGCATAGAGGGGTCAATTTCTGCAGGTGCACTAGTTTCTTGCACCTTGTCCTAACTTACTGACGTGGATGCCTCAACGAAGCTTTTCTTGGCCTCCACAAATGTTTCCTTTGGTTGATTCATATCAAAACCCACTTCCTTCTCTAGGGCCTAGCGGATCCATCAGTCCTCTTTGGGCTATTTACCTTTATCATCGCCAGCTGTTATTCCACTTCTAAGCACTGTATTCACATTTTGATCTTCCTCGTGTGCCTCAACTCACATCATTTGTAAGTTCTGCATAGGTTGTTGTTGGTTTCGTGGGTCTTGACCCAGGTTCATAGTTAAGTTTTCCAAACAAATCTGTACACTACTGACCCTTTCGGCATCAATCCGTATAGCGCGGACTGAAGTCTCACTCGATGCAGTATGGGGGGATGATGGAAGCAAGTTTCCACACCTAGAGACAATTGTGATGTCGTTTTAAGCCCTAAACCTACCTTCACGCAGATTGATAAGCCCTTATAGTTTATTGATAGAACTTCCTCTTACCAGCCTCTAGAACTTCACGAAGGTCAATGAATGTCTTTCACAGACCCTAAACAGGCGCATCAACCACTTATGTGCCTCTTTAATTACCCTTAGTTTTGTATTTACCCAGACTGACTTAAGTGTTTGATAACTTTAACATACATTAAGGTATTCTTCACGTAAATAGATATTAGTACTTACATTGATATAACAATGTAAACCATGCCAAATCGCACATCAATACAGTATTAAATCATAAACCCATCATTTATCATAACATAAACACATTTATTCATAATACAAGTAAATGGACAAAACAAAGATATCTCCAGAATAATCTCTTTATTAATGCTTATGTTCTTCTTACAAAGTCGAGACTACCCTACGCACTCAGTTGCTGACTCAACTCTAGGCCTCTATGCACACAGCTGTAGACCCTCTCCTCTACGCTAAAACTCTTCGCTCTTCTCTTCTTAATGACCCATTACATCCATTCATCTCTTAGTTACTATGCCTTAGACTCTCTAAGACTCTCCTTTTTATACAATCCCATGGTCCGCAGACCATGGGTAGGTCTATACAAACCAAAACAACTTAGACTCTCTAAGACTCTCCTTTTTATACAATCCCATGGTCTGCGCATGGTCCGCAGACCATGGGTAGGTCTACACAAGCCGAAACAACTTACATAAAACAAGGGAAAATCCCTTTATGACACTTACTATCTATGTGCTCCATGACCACAACTTACAGAGATTTTACATTTTACATAACAAAAACTTGGGCTTTTGCCCCAAAATTGACTGCAGGGGACCCTATTCGAACAGGCCCCCAACAAAATTATTGTGACTCACCCTCGATTCACTCTTTTGACATGGAGATCTTACTACAGATACCTCCTAGATCGACCTGTGCCACTGCTACCTCAGTCGTGCTCTGCTTGGTTGCCTGCTTGATCTTCTCCACCAGCTCCTCAGTTTTTGGTCCTGCGTTGTCTTCATTTACCTTCCGTTGTGTCCTCTGTAGGCTCACCAACTTCCACTCAATGGCATAAGATATAGCATATGCCTTTTCTAGCCAAGGCCCCAATCTGGCCTTGAGGACCACCTCTTTCCTTTGCGATGCCTCCACCTGTTCGAGCAACTGCTTCGCCTCATGCAGCTTAGCCAATCACTATGATATAGTGACGGTGTGTGTCGTTGCTCTTGCTTCGTCATATTGTGGTTGCAATTCTCATACCTCTTTGTTAAGCCTCTATAGTTTAGGATCCTCCTATAGAGTCGTAACGACCTCCATAGACTACTCAAAGAGCGTGATGCAGTCTGCCACCGCGACATCTACTATTGCAACTCCATCCTTCATAGCAGCTTCATGTTGTACTCTGACCTCTTGAGGTGTTGAAGGCTGTGACTTCAACTAAAGATCTATAGTCTTAAGGTTCAGTTCAAACTAAACCTTTTCCATCATTGTACTTGCATCGTGCACACCTGGAAGCAACTTCCTAATCTTGGTCTCTACCTATGCTTCTTTCGGGATATGCAGTTATAGAATGGTTATGCATGCTTCGACTGCCACTACTGCAGTTCACTCATTCTTCTCCTGAATATTCTTTCATGCTTTTAGTGCGGCTATCTTCTCAACAAATATCTTTTTGTTATTGACTTTCTTCTCGCTAATCATGCTCACTGTGCGTTACTCTCAGGCCTTAAGCTCTGCAATCACACCTTCTTGCAGTGTGTAAAGGAATTTAGTGGGGAGTGCGACCAAGTTCAAATCAATATTCTTTAAAGCGCTAACAGTAGCCTTGTTAGCTTCCACCTCCATGCTCAGAGCTCCATCTTGTAGCACGACTTCCAGGAGATCCAAGGATCAAACCAACTCTGTAGCTTGAGTGGTCCCTGACACCAAACTAGTTGATGTCACGCTACTCTGCCCTGCACCTGCCTGCAGTCTAGTTGTTTAGATCTACAACTTGTGAACACCCATTTGTATCACACTTAGTGCCTACTTCTGCTGCTTCTCAAACTATTGCAGCAATTCCGCTATTGTATCCCTTACCTTATCTCCATTATCATCCAAGTCACCCTCCATCAAGGTGATTGGATCTAGCGATGATTTGGAGGCTTTGGTCTTGTTTCCTTATCCCTCCTTTTCTTGTTTGCTATGTCACTTTACGTGAAAAGGAGTTCTCTCTAGATCTCCACCACACTATTTCGGCTATTCTTCTTCCTCCATTTGGGGAGAAGGAGATTTCTAAATTCTGTCAGAGCTACATGCTTCCTCCTCTACTTTCTCTACTTCTAGCCTTCTCCTCAGTCTCCTTCTTCCTCTTTTATGCCAACTGTTGCACCTTCAGTCGGGCCACTTCCCTTTTCTACTTCTCCACAGACTTGCTAGTCCCAGTGGCCAAATTCGATGGTGTGTTCCAATCAGCTGGCCATCGCTTGGGGACCTCTACGATGGCATCATCCGTAACCAAGTAGGGGAGATCATACCACTTCTAGTCTGGATCTTTCAGCGTCGATATGTAAATATGGTGGAAGTCTACTTTGAACACCCCAAACTCTGATAACTACTCAAAAATGGTTGGAAACAACCATGACTTTCGATTGATGGCCATTTGAATGCTCATATCCATTAATACCCAAAAAACTTTAGTTTCTTGAACCCGTGAAGCATCCTTTGTGGCCTATAGCTAACCAAACTTCGCTGCTTGTGGTAAATCTATCTGAATCAGAAGAAATGGGTTGTCCTCTAGCAACTCCCATGTGACCAACACAATTGACAGTAATAGCCATGAGTAATTGAAAGTTTTACTGTCATCCTGTGTCTCTCTGTAGTTCGCGAGGAACTCGGTGCACAGGTAGTGCACCCAATTAAACTGTACACCCTCTGCACACTGAGCCGTTAATTAAACTACTAGTGCCAGCACCTCATCTGCGTGGCACTTTCTAATCACTTTGCCAGCCAAAATTTGGGTGGCCACCTTCACTGTAGGGTCAGTAATACTAGAAATAGAATACCTGCATGCTTTCTTGAGAAGTTTGAACTTGTCCTTCATCTTCTGGGTGAGGTCGCGCTCACCTGTCTTTTCGCGAAATTCCTTTGGAGGATTCAGTCCAAATTGAGGTAACCATGTGATCCGATGGATCAACATATCAGTGATTGGTATCAGATCACTCAACCACAAGCACCCGTCATGCACAAGGCACAACAATTGCTTAATAATTGTCAAGTTTATAGGGGCGTGGTGGTAGTGAGGTACCCATAGGAGGTTCAACAACCCTGCCCTTTTTACCCCGCAAATCCATTCCACTAGCTCCAGCATGGTGACACCAGACTCCTTGTAGAATACTCGCTTCATGAAGGTATCAAAAGCCAAGTGGGGAAACCACTCAACATCTCCCAAATCCCAGTCTTCAAGTTTCAAATGTGGGACACACGCCAACCGCGGACCTCCACAAGTGATTTTTTTCAGGAAACAAGGGTGCGTTCAGGAGGGACTGTCCCTCATCTGGGTACTTCGGGACCTTCACCTTGCCTTGGCATGGAGGGATGTACTATGAAAACTTCGAAATAGGGTCTACCACCTCAATATCTATGTTTTTCATGCCTTCCTCGCCTCTAGGTCTACCATGTTTCCTTTCTCCTGCATGGTTGGCTTTTCTTTCCACTGCACCTATGTAGATGCATCTTTCCTTGGTGACTCATGCACCAGAAAGGTTTTCTTCTGTTTATATTTTTTCGTCTTGGGAACCTCTCTCAGTGGTGTAGTCTTTAGCCTAGGTGACCTCGGTGCCTTAAGCACTACTGTGGGAACCTCCATACTCATGACTTCAAGGGCAACTCCCTCAGAAGCGACAAAGCCCTCAGTACTAGTGGTCTTAGCTAGTGTAGACATGAAGCTATTAATGAGGTTTGATTTGGACTCAGGATACTACTGAGACATGGGGCTTGCAAGCAAATTCACAAAGAGCTCATGCAGTAGACAACACAACTCAAAAATTCTCAGAATGTAAAGGGTTTCTCACTAGATAGCCATCTGTAATTTATAGGCAATTTCAAATTCAAATTCATCCATTCCCCCCAAAATCCATTCATAAATGCAAGATTGGTGGCATATTTCCAAAGATTTCACACTTGATTTCAGCCTTAAATTCCTTAAATGTTGGTTGCCCACTCCTCTTAACCATCTTCTGGCAGTCAAATCATGAATAGTGATAATAACGGTCACTTTTTGGATACACTACGTAGTCTCTCGTCCTGCAGTGCAACTCCCTCCATGCATCTGTTGCTATTGTGACACCCTTCTATTTCACACAAACCCCTCATCGCGCATCTCTACAACCTGAGTAGTGTAGTTTATAGTCCTGTGCCTCCTTGTTGCTACTTGGAGTGCTAAGACTGTGCTGCCGTCATATAGTCATCTAACTGAATCCCTGGTGTATGGCTTCAATCGACTGCCATTTACCTGTTTGGGAAATGGATCTCCATTCAATTTCACAAGATGAACTGCTCCACCATCGGTAATCTCCTTGATCACATACGGCCCCAGCCAATGCATCTAAATTTTTTTTGGGAAATTTATCAAACTTGATGTCATATGGAAAAACTAAATCGTTTACCTTGAAGGTGCACAATTTGATGTACCGGTTGTGCCATGCCTTTTCACGCTCCTTCTAAACTTGTTGAAATCCAACCAAGAATATATCTTCCTCTAGCTCTATGAGCTGTGCTAGCCTCTTTTCTAAGGCTCTGAAATCCACCATACCTATGAATACCACTATGTGTAGACTAGGTAGAATGTATTCCATCGGCATTACTACTTCTACTCCATATACCAGCCTGAAAGTTGTTTGTCCAGTCAGCTTCTTACAAGTAGTTCTATAAGCCCATAGCATAGCTGGTACGCGCATGTACCAATCATTCCTCTATGCATTGCAAACCTTTGTCAGTGCATTCTCCAATATCTTGTTAAATGCTTCCATCATCCCATTGGCCTAAGGGTGATATGGCATACTATTTTGATGATACACTTGGAACTCTTCCATGAACATGCTGACTGTTTCATTAAGGAAGTGCGTACCATGATCACCCATCAAATATTTTGGAAACTGAACCTAGTCAACATATATTTAAATAGGAAATTTGCTATTGTTTCCCCTGTAAAATCCTTCACTAGCTGTGCTTCTGTCCATCTGGTCAAATACTCAGTCGCAGTGATGATATACTGTGCACCTGTCTTCTTTCCTGGAGGATGAATTCATCCTACAAAATCAATTGCCCACTTTTCAAATGGCTGTAATGATACTTGCGGATTCAAAGGTAGCTCATCCCTTCGTGAAGGCCTGCTGGTTATATGACATGCATCGTACGCCCTATAATATGCTTTGGAATATTTATGCAAGGTTGGCCACCACAACCCAGCGCGAAAAATCTTTTGCGATGTTTCTTTCCTGCATAATGGCCTCCCGCATCTCCTCCATGAGCTTTAGCTAGGATGCTACTTCATTCAAAATCAGGCACATAATGTTGCAATATCTCATCCACTCCCAGCTTATATAAATGGCCTGCAATCACAGAAAAGTTTGTCACACAGACCACTAATTCCTTCTTCTGTTTACTAGTGTACCCCTCTGGAGCATTCCCATAGTCAGGAAGTGGATTATGTCTGCAAAATTATTATCTAGCATGTTCGCCATAAAGAGAAATGTGTCAGGAAGTCCTTCGTCCAAATTAGTAGGCTCCTCTCATGTTTCAATGTGTGACAGATGATTTGGTCCTACATTCAATCACCCTAGCTTCACAATGACTTTGAAATCATACTGCTGAAACAACAACAACCTTTCCATAGTTCCCCCCCCCCCCACACAGGCTTGCTGACCAGGTACTTTAATGGCGCATGGTATGTATACATCTTAAGTGTCCACCTAGCAAGTATTCCTAAAATTCTGTAGCACATATACATATCCAACCCTCTCACTCCATTGTTGATAGTTCTTTTTAGCCTTTAGCAAATTCTAATTGAAAATTCTATCGAGTGACCAATTCTCCTTCACCAACCTGTGTCATCTATTCCCACGAATACATTATGCATCACATGCACATGAAATTCCTTTTTCCAATTCTGGGAAGACTAGGATCAGCGTGGTGGCCCATCTTTCTTTTAACAAATCCAAGCTCCACTGACATTCCTTATTCCAACATAATGTAGCGTCCTTCTTCAACTTTTTTCCTCGGCACGGTGATCTGAGCATAACTCTTGATGAACTTTCGATAATTAACTGTATTGCCCAGTGTTGTGTGTAGCTATTTAACACTTCTTGGCACCTCCAAATTGATTATAACCATGATATTAGATGGGTCCACCATTAATCCTTGTCTGAACACTACATGACCCAACAAGATTCCAAAAGGGACAAAAAATAAACAATTTTTCAAGTTTAGCGTGATCTGATAAACCTCCAGCACATATCTTGCATCAAGCGCAAAATAGCTACATGGCATTTGACGAATCCAAAAACCTTGCAATCATCGAAGTATACCTCCAAAAACTTGTGAATAAACTCTTTGAACGCCACAATGACTACGCGCGAAAAGATTGTCGGCACATTCTTCAGTCCAAAAGGCATGGCAGTATACTAAAAGCATCCCCACGCAGTCGTGAAGGTCATCTTACTCCTATATTCCAACACGGTCTTGATCTAATGGTACCCTGAGAACCCATCAGCGAATGAATATGCTTCTTGTCCTCTTACATTATCCAACACTTCATCAGTGAACGAGATTGGAGAAGGATCATGTACGCAAGCATCATTTAGCTTCCTGAGATCTACGCATATCCTTATCTCATCCTTCTACTTCTTTTCCTGAACTACCATAGGACTTACCCAATTGGACTCCTCCACTAGTTCAATAATACCCACTGCCAACATCTTGTCCAACTCCAAGCGGCCCTTTTCCTTGTACTTAGGATTAAGGCGATATGGCCTCTATTTCACAGGCTTCGTATCTCGTTTCAACGTTATCTGTGCCGTGGTGAAGATCTGTCTCCAACTACCAATTCATTGGTATTACATCTAAAGTGTGACAGAACAAATGCACGCACTCTAGTTCTAGTTCTGCTCCATAAGAATCAGTCCATTTTGCTAGGTGATCACACAGATCACTCCTCCCATCGTATTTCTCTGTCAATTGCACCTTTGGGAAACCAAATGACACCCTCATCATTCTTCTCTATTCGTGCCATCCATCAAAATTGTCTTTATGCATACCCCACCATCTTGCAAGCGCTGCGCACTGTTGGATACCTATACCAATAGGTTCATTTTTCATGATTAGATGTCAGAGGTCCAAATATGCTCTGCTTTGGCAAATGCAAAGATCTCATATTTTCCTAAGAAGGCAGTGTCTATATCAGTTTTCATAAGAATTCAATTTTGGATGGATGGTCCAACAGTCTAATCTGGATCATGCCATG
>APFE031054354.1:19475-50161 GCA_000404065.3 Pinus taeda
AAATAAACCACTTAATAAATAATAAATAATAATAACTAATAAAAATAATACAAAATAATAAGTAATAATAAAAATAATGAATAATAATAAATAAATCATAATAAAAATAATAAATAAATAAAAATGATAAGTAATAAAAAATAAAAATAGTAATTACCAAAATAACAAATAAAAATAAATAAAATAAAGAAATTATCAAAAAATTTAGCATGCCGACACTTGGAGGGTGGGCATGTGGCATGCAGACACATGGAGGGTGTGCATGTGGTTTCCCATCCAATGTTTTTTCTATTTAAGGAATGATGAGGAGATGGAAGGGGGTTCCATCATTCGGAGGTTCTACCTTGCATTCTCTTGGAAGAATGGTATACCAAGACTTAGTGATACTGGCAGTAGTCGTTGATTGAGGGCTCGGGGGTGGCCAGTTGTAGCAGAATCCTGCGCAATTGAGCCTATGGTTGGGAGGAGAGTCGTCCCCAAAACCCTGTTGCGGTAAGCCTATTTCTACCACAAGTAAGCTCAAGTAAGCGTTTAAATTTAATGTTAATAGGTTAATTAGACATTCGTATTTTGGCTGTTACAGAGGGTGGAAACTTGATGGTCCTATTGTGTACCCCGGAGCTAGTGTGAAGGTTGGAAGCGTCGGAGGATAAGATCACATGCGGTGTTGATCATTGGTTCGATTGCATCATATGAGGATTTGTGACTGAATTCAGCTACAGTGAGGCAGAGTGGTGATTTTTCAAAAAACCGCGAGGTAAGTACGTAAAATATTTGAATACCTGGATTAAAATGCTATTGTGTGAAAAACGAGTTATGCAGCTACCTTGATGTTCGGGACTACGTGAAGCAGAAAAACTTATAGGAATGATGGAAAAAAGGGTCTGGAGTGTATTCCCTTGATTTCACCTCTGTGAGGTGACGAAGAAGGGATAGTGAAGATTTCTTCGCGAAGTGATATTCAGTTAATAAGACAAGGATTTCCGAAATACCACCTCCACCCACAACACCTCCAACTTCACCACCATCACCTCCAACTTCACCCATACCACCTCCATCTCCATCGTAGTTCAATATGGCAAATACAGTGAAGTTGCCTTTGTTCAAAGGCTTGGGAAATGAAGACCCAGACCAATTCTGGTTCGTTGTGAGGGTTGTATGGGAAGCTCATGGTGTTATAGATGATCATATAAAGAAGGCGACGTTGGTTAGTGCTCTGTAAGATCATGCACTAACCTGGTATATTAAGTACTCTAATCATAACTCAAATGCTGGAGTGGCATACATTTAGGCAGCACTGAATAGACAATTTAGTAGGCCTAAATCTAAGTCACAGTCGATTATGGGATTCAAAGAAATCACGATGCAACTAGGTGAGATGCCTTGGGAACTAGATCAGAGGTTGAAGTGTACAATCTGCAAAGCCAACATGAATTTGGCAGATGGACAACATCGTGAATGGTTTGTAGCTTTGCTACTACCACACGTAAGGAGTGCGTCGTCGCAGCAAAAGATAACAACTCAAGCAGAGGCCTTGGAGATTTCCATGAGGCTACATGAAACCCCAATACAAGATCCAAATCTAGGAGTTCAGCAGATCCATGCACAACTAAATAACCTATGCCTTGAGATGCAAAGTCTGAAGTAGGACAGAATGGTTCAACCAGAGGTGCACGAGGAGGTATTGTGCTTGAAATGCAAGAGTCAAGGTCATGACAAAGACCATTTCCCAGTCTTTGCAAACTACATTGCAGGAGAAGGACAGATGCCTTTAAGGCCAAAATATCAAGCAAGACCTAGCGCAGGGTCTGCATTATGGTGCGCTATCTATCAGGTAGCCAGAAAACATGCCACAAATAATTTTCATTTGCTACAGAAGTATGTACAAGCACCGCAACAGCTGTTCTACAACTTTTGTAGGTCAGTAAGACATGATGAGCATACTTGCAGGAGCTATGAATTGATGATGGATAGAACTCTCGTCTATAGGGTTCAGGCCAAAACGCAGCCCTTTTACAAAAGTGCAGGGGTGGCGTGAACATGATTTCAGGGGCGCAGACGAGGCTGAGGCGGAGGAGGACCTAGGAGATGTCAAGGATAGTTGATTAACTACAATTGCAAAGGACCAAGACACTATGCCCATGATTTCACTAATCCAATGCATTCGTCATGCAAGTATTGCACGTTTTTTGATCATGAAATGGAAGATTGTCCTACGTTGATAGCTAGAATACGTGATAAAGGGGCGCTTCCACCTCCGCCGACTTAGAACCTACAGATGATGAGGTTTGAGCCACGTGAGGATGATCCAAACGTAAATATAGTGCTCAGAAGTGGACTCACAACAAGAGATGACAAGGGGGGACAATCAAAAGACAGTACATGGGTTCACAAAGCTCTGGTGAAGGAGTTTGAGTTTGATTTGGAGCGCGTATACAAAACCTTCATGGAAGCTAAGAAGAGCTTTGCTAAGGCCTCCACCTCATGAAGCAAGGATAAGCCTGAGCAGGAGGTGGACCCCTCTATGCTCACAACTTTCCTGAAGACCTGTATGAATTTATTGCATGATAGCAAGGCTGTAAAAGGGTTACAATAGCTCATTAATAGATGCACTGGAACCGCACCAAGTGAGCCATGCGTAGTATGAGACTGACCGCACAGATAGGAGAGTATGAAATGGATCAGGTTATTTTGGACCTGGGGTCAGACGCGAACGTCTTCTCGAAGTAGACTTGGGAATGAATGGGGAGACCTACACTGCAATGGTATCTGATTCAGCTAATGATGGAAAATCAACAGAAGATCATCCCCATGTGGCAATTGTAGGGGGTGACCATGGATATCGAGGGAGAGAACGTGCTAGCTGATTTTGAAGTAATAGAGATAGTGGATGACAGCAATCCCTATCCTACTCTCCTGGGAATTGATTGATCTACTGATATGAACTGGGTAATCAATCTGAAGAAGTGAAAATTGATCTTTGAGAAGAAATCGTTGCGCGTAATAGTACCCCTTGATCCTGCTGAAGGATCACGCTATACTGAACAAGTTCGTGATTATGAGAGTGATAACGACCTGGACTGTATCTATAAGATAATAGTGCGAGACCATGATTGGGTGAATCCCACCATGGATGGATGGATTACATGGGATCGTGAGAGTTCTTGCACTTCGGACTCTGATGAATAAGTAGAACGCTAGCAGAATCGGTTACATGAAGTAACTACACATAATTGCAACATGATGACCTGATCGCTACGTTGTGTGTCGTAAGAGGTAAGAAATTTGCCTACTTATGATGGTCTAAATGAGGTAGATATATTTTTGGATGCATTTGAAAGGGAGGTACTAGAAAAGCAGTGCTTCCAGACGTTGGGCTAGGCATTGTGTGTTATGCCCGCAAGATGGTGGGGTACACATAAGGGAATCTTTGATTATTGGTGCGAATGTAGGAGGATGATGAGAACATGATTTGGGAAGCTTAAGATGCAACTGACAGACAAGTATGATGGACAGGATTATCCGTGCACACATTTAGCCAAATGGACCGAGGCTTATGGAGAAAATCCCCAACCTGAGTGGGTGCACTTGTTCTGTCATACCCTAGATGTGGTCCTGATGAATTGGTACGTAGAAGCAGAGATCCTCCATGGGATAGGCGAATGGGATATCCTGCGTGAAGGATTCATGATGACATTCAGTTTTGAGGACGGATTTCACAGTATTGATGAAGTGTTACAAGAGGTGAAAGCAACGATCTTTAGGATACCACAAGATCCTTTAGACCTGATTTAGCCTGAATGGGCTCATCAACTGAGTTACGTGTTAGAATTTTATAATGTAACTGCTGAAGAAGAGTACAAGGATCCGTGGAATATTAACATTCCAAAAATAGAAGGTCACCGCGGGGTTCAAGGACTGTAGATTGAGAACCTTGATATAACCACGTCGTTGAAAACGAAACAATTAAACATTGGTACTGAGGTAGAACCCAAATTCACGAAGATTGGAGATTACTCGGACGACGTGACGGTGGATAAGGTCATTGAATTTCTCTGCAAATACCAGGATTTATTCCCTACGAAGTTTACGGACCTGAAAGGGATAATCGAGGACTTAGGTATGGTGAAGATTACATTGAGACCCGACACGAAGCCTGTTAAGCAAAGACCTTACTGTCTCAATCTGAAATATAAGTAGAAGGTTCGCTTAGAGCTGGACAAGATGCGCGCAGCAGGCATCATTGAGCCTGTGGAAGAATTTGGCTAGGTAAGTCCAATGGTGGTACAAGAAAAGAAGCAGAAGGATGAAATAAGGATATGCGTGGATCTCAGGAAGTTGAATGACGCTTGTGTACATGATCCTTTCCCAACTCCATTCATTGATGAAGTTTTGGACAATGTAGGTGGCTAGGAAGCATATTCCTTCACTGATGGGTTCTCTAGGTACCACCAAATCAAAATCGTGCCATAAGATAGGAGCAAGACAATCTTCACAACTGAGTAGGGTTGTTTTCAGTACACTATAATGCCACTTGGATTGAAGAATGCGCCTGCGATCTTCTCACATGTAGTTGTTGCTGAGTTCAAGGAATTTATTCATAAGTTCCTGGAGGTATATTTTGATGAATGGATTGTATTTGGGCTAGTTAAACGCCATGTAGTGAGCTTGCGTTTGATGTTGGATACCTCTCATAGATACTAGATCACGTTATATCTCAAGAAGTGTTTATTTTGTGTTCCTTTTGGGAACCTGTTGGGGCATGTGGTTTGCAGACAGGCATTGATAGTAGACCCCGCAAAGATCATGGTGATACTAAACTTGGAAGTACCGAGGAGTGTGAAATAGTTGTGTGCTACCCTGGGACATAAGGGATATTACAAAAAGTTTATTAAAGGGTATGCCTAGATCACCACACCTATGGAGAAATTGTTGAAGAAGGATGTCACATTCTGTTGGAATGATGACTACAAGAAGAGCTTGGATATATTGAAAGAAAAGATGGTCATTGCACCGATTCTAGTCTTCCTAGACTAGAAAAAGGAGTTTCATGTACATGTGGATGCATCCTGTACAGCGCTGGGAGCAGTACTAACACAGACTAGCAGAGAAGGATTGGAACATCCTATCGCGTTCACAAGTTGAAGATTATCCAAAGCGGAAAATAATTATTCCACCACTGAGCGTGAAGGGCTAGCTATGGTGTATGCACTCCAAAAGTATAGGCACTACTTGCTGGGAGGCCATTTCAAGATGTAAACGGATAACTCTGTACTGAAGTAGTCAATAAGCCTGTGTTGGGGACCAGAATCTGCAGGTGGCTCTTATTATTCTAGGAGTATGATTTTGAAGTGGTTGTGAAGCTTGGATGCTTGAACGTGGGACCAAACCATCTGTCGCGCATCGAAATAGGGGAGGAACCTACTAACTTGGAAGAAGGATTACCTGACGTGCAGCTATTTGCAGTGTGTGTCATGAATGGTCATTTCAAGGATATAATACACTTCCTAACAACAGGAGTTGCACCAGAAGGATACATTGTCTAGCAAAAGAAGGAATTAGTGGTGTGCCTGGCAGATTTCTTGGTCAATTTTGGGCATTTGTACAAGATGGGGACTGATGAGATATTGCAACGGTATGTACTTGAGTTCGAAAGAAGCAGAATCCTTGTGAATGCTCATGGGAGTGCTGCGAGAGGCCATTATGCAAGGAGATCAATTGTGCAGAAGATTCTACGTGTTGAGTTGTGGTGGCCAACCCTTCATCAGGACTCAAAAGAATATTGCAAGGTGTGTGATGTGTGTCAAAGGACTGGAAGGCCATCGTGGAGGAATGAGATGCTTTTGAATCAACAAATGACATTGCAACCCTTTGGGAAGTGGGCGATAGATTTGTGGGACATATTTAGCCACAACGAAAGACGGGAGCAAGGTATATTATCATTGCGACAGAGTATTTGACTCATTGGATAGAGGCACAAACTGTGAAGGATTGCACAGGCGTGACCACTGCAAAGTTCCTCTTTGAGCATGTACTAGCGTGATTTGGTTGTCCAAAGATCTTAATGAGTGATCACTATATGCACTTCTTGAATGAGATGATTAGCATGCTGACGAAGGAATTTCAGGTATACCACCAGAAGAGTATGCCTTATCACCCACAGGCTAATGGGATAGTGGAAGTGTTCAACAAAGTGCTCAAAAATGCACTAACCAAGCTTTGTTATGCTCAGTGAAGTGATTGGGACCTATGCGTACCTGCAGTACTATGGGCTTATCGAACGACATGCAAGAAGTTGACTAGACAAAGCCTTTCTGGCTAGTCTATGGTGTTGAAGCGGAAATGTCTATGGAATACACCATGCCTAGTCTGCACATAGTAGCGCTCACAGGTATGATGGATTGCGGAGCCCTGGAGGAGAGGCTCGCATAGCTAGATGAACTAGAGGAAGAAATGTTTTTGGCTGGATTCCACCAGTAGGTCCAAAATCAGTGCGAAAAGGCATGGCATGATCGACACATCAAGTTGTGCACATTTAAGGTAAATGACCTAGTTATGCTATATGATAGTAAGTTTGATAAATTTCGAAGGAAATTCAAGATGCACTGGTTAGGGCCTTATGTTATTAAGGAGATTACCGACAAAGGAGTGGTACAGCTGGTCAAATTGAATGGTGAACCCTTCCCAGGAAAGGTTAATGGCAGTCGCTTGAAGCCAAACACTAGTAGTTTGGCCATGTGACTAAATGAAGGTAGCATAGCCTTAGCACTCCAGACAGCTAAAAGGAGGCACGGGACTATAAACTACACTACCCAGGTTGTGGAGTTGCACGATTGGAAGATGGTGCGAAGCAAGGATGTGTCACTAGGTCCGCGGCAACGTAGAGGGAGTTGCACTACCCAGGGAGAAATTGCGCAAGTCGGCCTGAAAGTGACCATTAAAGTCACTATTCATGAAAAGATGGAAAAAGTGAGGCCAAATGGAGTGGGCGACTAACATTTAAGATGAAATTTATGGCTTAGATCCTTGAAAATTTTCTGTCAATCCAGCATTAATGAACTGATTTTGGGGGGAATGGTCAGATTTGAATTCGAAATGCCCTATAAATTGCAAGTGGTTTTCCAGCAAAATACACTTGGCATTTTGAGAATTGGGTTGTTGCACTCTTAGGTTCACATGAGCTGTGAATTCTTTCAAGATCTGGTAGCGAGTCCAGTGTTTGAACAATTATCAAAGGAGACATAGGAACTAGTGAATAGTGTCATGTCGACATGTGCAGAATCTATGAACACCGAAGAAGTGGCAACCAAGGAGAATGTGCAGGAAATTGATATGGAGGTTGAAGTAGTTGCTCCAGAAGTAGCTACTCCAGAAGTGGCCGAAGTATTGGTAGAGGTCCCTAAATCACTAAGAACATTGAGACCAAAGCCAACCTCAACCAAGGAAACCGCGAAGGACAAGAAGGGAAAGCAGCTTGCCATACCGGTGCGCGAGTCGCTAAGGAGAAACCCAACAAATCCCACTACATAGGAGAAGGGCAAGGCCATAAACCTAAAGGCAGAGGAAGAGGACATTGAATACATCCCGATGGATGATGAGGATATCAGAGTTGAAGTAGAGGAGGTTGAAACACAGGGTGAAGACCCTATTACATGGTTGTCGGAGTATGTCCCTTCGTGCAAGCCTAATTCCAAGGTCCCAAAGGACATTGATGAGAGTAAGACTCCCCTACAAACCCCTTTGTTACTGGATGAAATTACTTTCGACAGTTCGCACTTGGAATGCGTGCTAATACTGAAGCTTGAAGACTAGGACTTGGTGGACCATGAGAAATTCTCGCACCTAGCAACCGAGCAGATGATGTGCTGCATCATAGATACAAATACGAGAATTACCATATTGGAGCCACAAAGGTGGCTCAAGGGGGTAGAGAAGGCAGGATTGTTGAACCTGCTCTAGGTGTCACACTATAACCACACCCCAGTGATAGTTTTGGTCATCAAGCAGATGTTTTGCTTGGTGCATGATGGGTGTCTATGGCTGGAGAAGCTGGTACCCATCACAGATATGTTAATTCACCAAATAACGTGCCTTCCATGTATAGGCGAAAATCCAACTATGACCTTTGGTGGTAAGGGTGGCGAGCAGGTGCTCGTAGAATCAATGAAGGTGAAATTCAAGCTACTAAAGAAGTTGCGCGGGTACGCTATCTCCAACATCTGCGACTCCACTATGAAGGTGGCAACATAGATCCTTGCAGGGAAGGTAATGTGGAAATGTCGCACCGATGAGGTGTTGGCGCCTGTCATCTCACTTGCACATCAGTGCACGGAAGGAGTCCAGTTTAACTAGTCAAACTACATTCGCGGAGAGTTCCTGGCGAACTGTTGTGAAGCACAAGAGAAAAGAAAGATCTTCCACTACACATGGCTCTTGCTTCCAATTGTGCTGGTAACATGGGAGTACCAGAGGAGAGCCAGTTCCCTTTATTTGCACCAGACCTTCCTGAAGCAGTGAAGTACACTTCGTTGTGGGTGACCAAGGACGCGGAGCAAGTTTGGGACAGAAAGATCTTCTGGATCTTGATGGAAATGAATATCAGGATGGCCATCAATCGCAAGCCATGATTGTCGCCCATGGTATACGCTAACCTACAGAGCTATGTTGAGTTCAAAGTTCATTCCCATCATAAATCTATCAAGGTGCAGAACGACCCTGCGCAGAAGTGGTAGGACTTGCCATACCTGGCCACAGGTGACGTCGTTGATGCCGGTGCTTGATAAATGGCCAGCAGAGTGGCGCACCTCCACAGACTTGGCAGTGGGTGGAAGCAAGTTGATCGCATAGAAGAAGGAGGAGGAGGCCAAGCTGCAGATGGTGTATCTAGTCGAAAATAGGAAAAAGGAGGCTGCTGAGAAGGCCTAGGTGGAACAGACACAAAAAGAGGCAGGAAAATAGATAGGTGGCACAAAACGGGGTTTTGACAAAGGCATGTTGTCGCCTTCACCTGAGACCGAAGAGGAGGACATAGAGTAGCACGACACAAACCCTTAGTAGATGTGTACCTACATTAAGCACTCGAGAGAGCTGGAGAAGGGAGGGTCCAAAAAGAAATCCAAAGAGACCAAGACCTCACTGGACCCTATCACATTAATGGAGGGCGACTTATATGACATCAATGATACAGTCTGAGATGTCACCGCGGAAGCCCTATAGCAATTTGAAAAGTAGCAGCATATCATACTAGGGGTTATCCAGACCAGGTTGCAAGAGTTGCAGACCCGCACATCGCAAGCTGGTACGGTGTCTATCATCTTGATTACTGGCACATCAGAGGTTACCAGTATGTTGCGCACGATGGCTTCTAGTGCGCTAGTGCTGCCAGATGGAGCACGGAAAATAGAAAATAAGGCTGATAGGCCCACTGTCAGCACCTTGAAGGGAGTTGGGCTAAACCTGGCAGCGCTTCCACACGAAGCACTCCACTTCTTGTAGGATGGAGTAATCGCAGAGTTGAGGGCCCATGAGTACTGTGCCCTCCAGGTGATAAGTGAACAAAGGATAAACAACGAACAGATGGCCCTACAAAGAAATGCTACCATCACAGCTGAGGTCAAGGTGACCAACCAGAGCAAGAAGATCATGCAAGTCATGGAGGATGCATGCAGAATGCTCCAGGAGTTGGCCATTCCATAGGAGGAACCATTCGAGGTCCGCATCCACAAATTGGCCATAGGGTGCACGACACTCAGACAATTGTGCTTACTGGTCAAGTCTGAGGTGAAAGCTGAAAGGCTAGAGTGGTAGGGAGTTAGCTACTGCAATCCACCCTTGTGTGTGATTTTATGCCCAAGACTTTTTATGGGATCCAGGTGCACCGATTTTCAGGAAATTTACATTGGTGTCTATTTGCTTCCTCTCGGGGTTACAACTTCTTCACTCATTGGCTTCTTTCCTTTGGCACTAGTGGCAATTTTTCAACAAGTGTCTCTGTGCAACCCTTTATCTCTTAGGTTGATGTTTTCTTGTTATATATGATTACCTTTATGGGGTTTATGTTTGGGTTTCATTCATGTGAGAATGTGGCCTTATTGGACTAAGACAATCGTATGGAGGGATAGTAAGACTAGTGATACCTAAAGGTTGTCTCAGTCTCCAGGAAGAAGAAATTGGCACCTCTAGTGTTGGAATTGGAATCAGTTGTACCTATCTCTAGTGTATGAGGTCCCAATTGGCCCAGGAGAATAGGCAAAGTGAGGTATGGGGGGGAAGAGACCTCTAGTAATTTTTATTCAAGTCATCTCGGGTATCAAGCTAGGAGGTCCCCAGTGGTTTAGGAAGTCCCCTCTACTAGTTTTTGGGGAGTTTAATGGTAAGTTTTTGGGGTTATATTGTCATGAGGGGTTTATTTATTCATGTAGTATTTTGGGGCATTTGGTCCTGGTATAATGGAGTCAAACCCAGAAATCCCATGTGTTTTAGAGTCTTATGGTGGGCATTTGGGACTGTGTTGTGTTGTCATGAGCTAGAGAAAATGTTGGATTGGGTTCTTGGCCTACTTAGAGTTATTCTAGTGCTTGCAAGAATGTCACGAAAAATAGGTAGACCCTGTCACGGAGGTGGCTTCCACATCCACATAGCGGACAAAGGGGAAGGAACCTCTTCCGCTAGCGAGGCTCTCGGTTAGCTTGGACAGGGAGGAGGATTTAGCACACAACCTTGTGTTGCCTCCTGGACGAGTAGTTGAAGTCGCCTCCCTCGATATAATTTTTGCGTAATTGAGAGGGATCTAGGCCAACATGGATATCCTCTATGACCATCAATACTAGGATCGTAATGAGAATGTGGCCTATTGGAATGATATTCAGTTCACTCAAAAGGAAATCTTGGAACAATTGGATAATGTTCATAGAATCCAATGACGAACCAATGAATGTTTGCAAGAGATTGAAGCACAACTAGAGCATATTGAATTTCATCAAAATGAACTGATCCGAGATCGTTCAGCTATCGGAATTATCCAAGATATTTTACAAGAGATTGAAGCACAACTAGAGCATATTGAATTTCATCAACATGAACTGATTCAGGATCCTTCAGCTACCAGAATTATCCAAGATATTTTACTTATGTGATGTTGTTATAATTGCATTTAAAAGAGCATAAATGAACATATATTCATGTTGTAAATAAGAGGTAACATGACAATAATCAACAACATAAAACACAAGAGAGTGATAACGAAGTTCACCCAGTGTGGGCTAAGTCTCTTGGCCCCGTGTCAAGATGGTGGAGGTTGCTTCATATATTGCTAGAAATGATGATGATGTACATGGAAGACTCTTTGTCATAGAAAGGACATAAACCCTCAAACAAAAGTGGCTTGTCTCTCCACGAGACGTTCCACTTACAGGATTTCTCACTCAAGAAGGCTTCCTCTCAGCATGACAACTTTACATGATCTCACGCAATGTGGCAATGAGTATCCCTTCAACATAGTTACACAGGGATCTCAACAAAAATAAATAACGTGAAAAGCTAAATACATCTCACATAATGTGGCAAAGCGATCCCACAACATAACATGAAGCTGGAATCTCAAAACATAATACGTCATCTCATCAATTATGAAGGAAAACATGGCATCACTGATTCATGTACCTTCACCTCTAAAGTTTGCCGAAAAATGGAAGGCTCAGCTGCGAAAATTGACTGCACCACTGAATTTCTGTTGTCGAGAGGTGTAAAATCGACTATCCATTTGTCAAATTCTGACACCGTCAAAATCTGGGCATGTAGGAATCTTTTAGATTCCGTGTGATTCTCCAAAGATTTTATTGTCTGGGCTGACTGTATATCTACAAATAATATCAAAAATATGATATCACCATCATTATCCTTGCAAGATTCTGAGACTTTTGAGTATAAACTTGGCTGCATTCTGACTCTGTCGAATTTCAGCCTCCAAGGGAATCTAAAGATTCCTTAAGATTCTTCAAAGATTCTGATCTATTGAGAATCTGCAAATCTGTTGCTCGGATGGTGATTCTAACTTCACCATCGTGTTCCCTGTGAAAATCTGAGAAAAATTATTGTAAACTTGATAGCATTATGTCAATGTAAAAATTTACCTCGCAAGGAATCTCCAAGATTCCTTAACGAATCTACACACAAGAATATTCTAGGGAATATTCCCTTGGAATATGCATGCCTCAATATTTGTACCCACTCCTAGTTCCACCCTTAGGTACATTGTTCCTCTCAAATTCGGCTCGGCCTCTGTTCCATTCGCAGCTCCCCTCCTCTCGAATGGTGAAAATGTGTTCTTATGTAATGTTTTGGGTGGATTAAACAAGAAAACCGTTGTGCAGATTAGTGAAGGCTTGTGTTTACATGGTGGAGACCCAAGATCAAACCCCATCCATGCCATAACACACATTTTGTTTTGAACCACATATTTTTTTGGCACATGTGGTTATAACAAACCGTCAGCACATTTAATGTTTGTGTAATAGTTATGTGGTTGGGTCACCTGTGGAGCGGGCTAGCCACGTGGTTAGGCAGGTTCGATTCACATCGGCCCATACATGGCATATATTGGTTGGTGGTGGTAGGGTTTGACTTCCTGCCACCCCGTTTAATAATTTGTTATAATAATAAAGCGGGGTTGGCGGGGTGACAAGCTGCCCCTTTTTTTATATTTGTTTTTTTTTGTTTTACAATATTGGTTATTTTTAAATTTTTCGAAAATAAGGGATATTGTGCAAATTAAGTAGGTGACAATTTCACCTGCCCAGTGGCCAAAGCTTGTGCACTGTCTCTCGTTCAATTTGTAGGATCATTAAACATGGTCCACATGCCCACTTTGACCAAAAATTTGACCAGCTCTATCTCCTTCATACAAACTCAGATTTGAGTTTCATTCACACCGTAGGAATCAGGGAGACGAGCACTTCGATCTGATCCTAGTTTGATAACAATCTTACCACTTTTAATTTTTACCTATTATGAGTCTTACTTGACCATCGAGTGACTCTAGAGCCACCTAGATCATTCCTCCCCGCTCATGAGCTTTTGGTCCTCCAAAAGCGTGAACATAATCTACAATTGTCATGTACATTATATGCACCACAGGTGTCCTGGCAGTTCACCCTTCAATGAGCCGACACATGCATCCTCTGCAAACTTGTAGTATAATATTTTGGAAATTACATGACCAATTAATTACCCAAGCATTCCATACTTTCCATGAGTTTATAACACATACTTTTTGGTTAAGTTTACATCAAAATGGAAATAATACCCTCGCTATGAAAACAAGGCCAAAATATCATTGTTTCTTCAACACATGATGGAAAACTCATCATCACTTTTATAATGTAAACTGCAACACATGATTTACAAAAATAAGGCCATGACAAGCTAACACATCTAGAAAAACAATTTCTCACTTATCAAAGTGAACAGGTCATCTCCCTTTGGTGGATTCGCTTGTCGATCAACTTTTTCAACTGGTTCATGCACAGATGCTTTGTCCTTAATGTGTTTCAATGGATGGAGCCTCCAACATGTGGCTATTTGATGACCACTTTTTTTTCAATGACTACAGAAAGTCTTCTTTCTCCAAATCCACTTAACATGCTTCTTCTCCTGTTGTGGAGAAGGCCTTTCATGCCTCATCCTCTTTCATGTTGCCATTCTCTTCCAGAACTTAGCAAACACTTGGTTTTGTAAACCATAAAAACTACATGTTTTTCAATGCCATGATCTATGTTCATCATAAACAACATGATTGTAATTAAAATGAACTCTAGAATACTAAGACTGTTTATACCTTTCCTAGCTATCTCTAGTGTAATTATAGCGATGAGAGCTTGCCTCAGCTCTTTCCCTGCAGTGGGCACTGCCATGGGATGATGGTGATGTGTTCCCATATTCTCTTTTCTCAATGATTTCAACAATGTTTTGGAAGCATCTGACACCTTTGAGCATTCTCCTTCAGGGTATCCCAAACCTGTGAATCCAGGTCTCTGCTCAACTTCCAATGGATGAGTTATGCCTTGGCCATTAACACCAAGTCCTCCTCCTTTGTACCCCATCTTGGTAAGGAGTCTCATGCTTCTTCCTATAATCGGTACCTCCACATTTCCAACATAAATAACATCATATGAAGATGAAACTGAAGAACAATCAACATTGTTTACCACAACTGTTGATTCGGAAATAGGTGATGAGGACTTCTCCATGCCTTCACTTCACTTCAAATTCTCCAAGGCATCTTCCGTGGCTTGTAGTCTCTACTTCTCCTCTTTTTATTCTTGCAAAAACCTCCTTAGTTCAGCATGCTCTGCTTGAAGAATCTGGTTGTTGCGCTTCAATTATTCCAAGGCCTCTTCTGTGGCTCACAATTAAATCTGCAATTTTTGCTTCTCCTCTTTCTCTTCTCATAGAATCATATTCAATTCAGTGTTATCTGCTTGAAGTTTTTGGTTGATCTCCTCATTTAAATTATGAGAAGATAATGAAGATGATGAATGTACACTGGAAGGTGTGGATGGAGCACCATTCTCTTCTCTTTCTTTCTCCCATTCCTCATAATCTTCATACATTATTTCCACCATTTTGGACATCCTTAGTAAGGCCTCGTATATTTCTTTTTAATCCTCCATTTTTGCATGTTCACACTTTCAATTCACATCAGCAAGAAGACAGCTCTGATACTAAACTTGATCCGGGATCCTCCAGCTACCGAAATTATCCAAGATCTTTTAATTTTGTGATGTTGTTAGAATTGCATTTAAAAGAGCATAAATGAACATATATGCATGTTGTAAGGAAGATGGTACCTGACAATAATCAGCAACATACAACACAAGACGTTGATAACGGAGTTCACCCAGTGTGGGATACATCTCAGGGCCCGGTGTCAATATGGTGGAGGTCACTTCATATACTGCTAGAAATGATGATGATGTGCATGTAAGACTCTTTTTCATAGCAAGGACATAAACCATCAAACAAAAGTGTCTTGTCTCTCCACGGGATGTTCCACTTACAGGAATTCTCACTCAAGAAGGCTTCCTCTCAGCATGACAACTTAACATGATCTCACACAATGTGGAAATGAGTATCCCTTAAACATAGTTACACAGGGATATCAACAACAATACATAGCATGACAATCTAAATGCATCTCACATAATGTGGCAAAAGCGATCCCACAACATAACATTAAGCACGGATCTCAAAACCTAATACGTCATCTCAACAATTATGAAGGAAAACATGACATGATTGATTCATGTACTTGCACCTTTGAAGTTGTTCGAAAAATGGAATGGTGAGTTGCAAAAACTGGCTACACCACTGAATTTATGTCGCTAAGAGGTGTAAAATTGACTATCCATTTGTTGAATTCTGACACCATCAAAATTTGTGCATGTAGGAATCTTTTAGATTCCCCGTGATTCTCCAAAGATTTTATTCTCTAGTTTGACTAGATATCTGCAACTCAGATAACAAATCTTATCTTTCCATCATGATCCTTGTGATATTCTGAGACTTTTGAGTATAAACTCAGTTGCATTTTGACTCTGTCGAATTTCAACCTCGAAGGGAATCTAAAGAATCCTTAAGATTCTTCAAAGATTTTTCTCTACTAGGAATCTGTAGATCTATTGCTCAGATGGTGATTCTAACTTCACCATCGTGTTCCCTGCGAAAATTTGAGAAAAATCACTGTAAACTTGATAGCATTTTGTCAATGTAAAAATTTACCTCCCAAGGGATCTCCAAGATTCCTTAAAGAATTTGCATGCAAGAATATTCCTTAGAATATTCTAGGGAATATTCCCACGGAATACACATGCCTTGATATTTTTCCCCTCTCCTAGTTCTACCCTTGGGCACACTGTTCTGCTCAAATCCGGCTCGACCTCCATTCCATTCACAACTCCCCTCCTCTCAAACGGTGAAAATGTGTTCTTATGTAATGTTTTGGGCAAATTAAACAAGAAAACGGTTGGGCAGATTGGTGAAGGCTTATGTTTACATGGCAGAAACCCAGAGCCAAAGCCCACCCATGTCATAACACTTATTTCATTTTGAACTCCATATGGTTTTTGGCCCATGCGGTTATAACAAATTATCGACACGTTTAATGTTTGTGTAACTGTTATATGGTTGGGCCACCCATGGAGCGGCTGGCCACGTGGTCGAGCAAGTTCGATTCCCGCTGACCCATACATGGCATATATTGGTTGGTGGTGGCGGGGTTTGACCATCTTCCACCCCTTTAATACTTTATTATAACAATAGAGCAAGGGTGGCAGGGGTGACAACCTACTCCCTTTTTTTATTTTTTATTTTTGGTTTACAATATTGGTTATTTTTAAATTTTCTGAAAATAAGGGATATTGTGGAAATTAAGTAGGCAACCATTTCACCTGCCCGGTGGTCAAATCCTATGCACTAGATCTCCATTAATTTGTAGGATCATTAAACCTGGTCCACATTCCCACTTTGCCAGCTCTATCTCCTTCATACGAACTTGGATTTGAGTGTCATTCACACCATTGGAATCAGGGTGACGAGCACTTAGGTTTGGTCCTAGTTCGAGAACAATCTGACCACTTTTGATTTTGACCTATTATGATTCTTCTTTGACTTCCGAGTGTCTCAAGATCCGCCTGGATCATGAACAAAGGGAGCAACCGACACATGCAAACCTACACCAACCGCATCCACCACCCTAAACTAAATTTTATAGGATGTGTTCCAATTTTGTCAATTTTTTGGCTTATATGTTTGTGTAGCCCTCTAGAAATAAGGTGCAAAATGTTAAATATTATGCTTTATATTTCATCCCTCTTTGCCAAAAAATCTCGTTGGAGAGAGGTAGGACAAGCTGATGACAATATGAAAGTACTTGTTTTCTTCACAGTGATATGAATTTAGAGTTTTTGATCAACAAAAAAAAACTATTGAAGAAATGCCTTCCAAAATGGACCTTTGTCTTAATGGACTTAATGTCTTGGCACTAGGCTAGGCTCTAACCCTAAATCTAGTATTCGATAATCTTCTCTCACATCCTAAACTCTCTTTTTTTCAAGGTTGTAAATTGTGTTATTGACATCCTTAACTTGTATGCCCCTTCCCATGACCATAATATATTTTCAAGCAATATGATTACCTACACCTACTTACATATGCCTTATCTCATCATAGGAAGTGATCTTAATTTCACCCTTCGACATTGTGAACCTTGAGGAGATCAATATAGGAACAACCCTCTCTTTAACGATTTCCTAAACATCATGCAACATAATCACTTGGTCTATGTTGAGCAACAAAAGCACTAATCCCCATCTCGTTTAAAATGTTGTGTGATTGTTTTGGCATTCAAAATGTTCAAGGGTGTTTTCATTGATTTCAATGGTTGTTAATGAACGCTCTTATATTTGTCCAAATTACATCAAGTTGGAAGCTCCATTGTTTGATGGTTGAAAACCCTAGTTCTAAAGTTTGGGTTCTCTGGACTAAGGACGTACCCAGAACTTGTTCAGGGTTTTTGAAGTATCAAAGAAAATGAGTTTTCCTCAGATATCCTCGTCATTGGATTCTCCTTGTCATGATGTTTCTGGTGGTATGTGGCACGCACCAAGAGGCCTACTGGTTTAAGATATTCATGTTTGAAGTTGAAGACCCCATTCAATGTGTCAAAAACCCAAGGGGTGGTGACTTGACATATCACCATTAAATTAAGGGTTTCTCATCTATTTTTAATTATCAATCATTGTATGAAGGGTTCCAAATGTGTTTTCATCTACAAGCACTAACCCTCATCAAAATTAAATCCTAAAATCCAATACCATGGTCAAAGTTCAAAGGAAAATCAAATAAATAAAAAAAAATTTATTAAAATATAATTAATAAATTAATTATAAATTATAAAGTGAAGAAATAAAAATTTTAATAAAATAAAATTTTTTAATTAAAATATCAATCATATTTCTAAACACTTATTAACCTATGATATTCGTTATGAATTGGATGTCTTATAAAAATCCTTCCTATAGTTTATTGTGTCAAAAGGCACATTCTACAACCCAGTATGAGGGTGATGTGTAAGTATGTATGTCCAATAAAATAATAAAATTTAATGTCATCCCTAAACAAAAATAAATATAACCATATAGATAAATTATCCCATGCATTTAATAGTTATTTTATCATATCAGTTCAATTTGAATGGACCATAGATTTATCTTCAACAAAAAAAATTACCACATTAAAATTCAAAATTAGGTAAAATTTTAAACATTACTCTATAATCAAGCCAATACCATTTCTTAAATCAAAGGAAATAGGTTAATTCAACGCAAAAATGGAAAATCGTATTCCAAAATACTTTAATATTTCATTTAATTAAATATTTGTAAAATTTAAAAGGAAAATGTTGAAATATGGCAACAAGAATATTCCAATTTAATTTGTCGTTGAATTAAATTGTGAATTAAAATCGAATTTAGCCTTAACAACTACTTGGAAATAATTAATTTATCTATCTATTTTAAATTAATTAGCTGGAGAAATTCAAGTTAGATGTCTTTCTAAAGTCATGCAAGAGTTATCCCTTAAATTAAAGAGATAAGATTGAGTTATATTTGAGTTGTAATTAGTTAACTTAGTTTACTGAGTTAAGTACAGTTAAATTAGTTCCAAATAGTTTGAGGAACTAATAGTGAGTTAACAGTCAGTTGATGCATTAATGCACTCAACTAGTGCTACTCGAGTTAACTGAATATTCCCTCATCAAAAACTCATGCATGTCTATTCTGAGAAAGACCCAGTTGAGATTAAAGTCATGCAGTCAAGGACTTATACTTGAGGATTGCGCAGTTTTGAAGGATGAGTTTTCCACTTGGTAAGAGAGAATCATCCACAAGGAATAGCACAAGGAAATAGGATCTTGGAGGGCAAAGAGGAAGGTTGGAGAGAAGCCAAGATTGCCTGTGAGCATCTGTGAGGATTGTACTTAGAGCTAGCTAGCTGTGAGAGCTAAGGCTTTGTATAATCCTATGTATTTCCACCATGTATGATAATATAATAGTGTGGGGTTTTTAGTTGAGGCTTTCCCCAGAGTATTTTCATGTGTATTGTGTGATTGATTCTTCTTCTTCTAGTCATATTGTTCAGCTCGATCTTTAAGCTTCCGCAAATTGATAGTAGAAGTAGGTTATAGTATTCTACTTTGATTTATATTGCATTATCAGGTTAACCTACCAGATTTTTCTACATGGTATGAGAGCTAGATTTGTAGAAATTTCTACATGGTATCAGAACTGTGAACAGTATACTAAGAAGAGAATTCAAATTTTGAAGTTTGAGGTTGCAGGTGCAAATCAAATTCATATCATACTTCAAGGTTGTCTAATGGCATTCTATGGCTTGAGACTTGAGTATGCCTTGGAAGGTAGCTTGAATTACATAGCATGGAAAGATAGAATGGAGGCTGTATTAGAGGACAGTGGCTTGAAGGAATTCATTGATCAAGAAATCCCAAAGCCAGCTTCAACTAATGCACAATAGTTGGCTGAGTGGAAGAAGTGTGTGGCGTAGGCAAGACGGATCATCCTTGAGGGAGTTCGATACCATTTTGTCTCGAGTCTCCATGGGACGAATACTCAATTTTCAATACGAAAGACATTGAAGGACCTCTACCAAAACAGTAGTGACCAGAGGAAATTGGCGCTCAAGGATAACCTTCGAAGAATCAAGATGGAGAAGGGTGATACTATTTCCACATATCTGAACAAGCTAACCACCTGTAGATTTGAGCTTGCCAGTGTGGTAATAGCTACTACCAATGATGATATAGTGAGCCTCCCTCACCTTGGCGTTCCAAAGTGCTGGAATAGCTACCAGGACTCTGTGAATGGAAGGGAGAAACTGTCGAAGATCAGGAGGAGCACACGAGATGGTTCTTCATCCAAGAATGATGATGAAGAAAATCTGGCCTTAGCAAGTGAGGCAAGGAAATGGAAGGGGAAGGCTTCCCATTTCAAATTGAATTCTTCTCATGGAGGGAAGAAGGGTGACATGTCTAAAGTAAGATGCTTTAATTATCGCAAGATGTAACATTATGTGACTAATTTCCCATCGAAGAAGTCCAAGAAGGGATCCTTGGAAGGATCGGAAGGTGAGGCATTAGCCTCTCAGTTCGAAATAAACTTTACCCTCATCGCATGCATGGTGTCATCGATGATGGGTTGTGTCTGGTATCTTGATAGTGGAGCCTCATTCCACATGATCGGTGATAAAAATCTATTTAGTGCCTTGGAGGGGAAAGACCTCAAGATGTGCATAGAGATGGATGATGACGAAAGGTATAGTGTTTCAAGAGTGGGCACTGATGATTTTCAGAGGGAGCATGGAGCTCCTCTCACCTTGACAGATGTGATGTATGTGCCTGGACTGAAGAAGAACTTGGTATCGGTCGCGATGTTGGAGGACAAAGGCTATGATGTTGTCTTTAGTAAAGGAAAGGTGTTCCTAAGACACATAGCCACGAGTCAGACCAAGAGGATAGGGATTTGGGTGAAGAATCTCTATAAACTAGAGGTAGATGATTATGCAGCATTGAGTACGAAAGTAGAATTTGTGCAAAGCCAAGACATTGGAGAGTTGTGGCATAGGCGGTTGGGCGATTTGCATCGTGGAGCTTTGAGGATAATGCAGCAGATATCTACAGGACTTCCCAAAGATAAACTTGAGCAAGTTGACACATGCAAAGGTTGTACCTTGGCAAAGTACACCAAGTCTTTCTTCGATGATCGAGACAATCAAGTAGAGGCTATCTTAGAGCGAGTTCATACAGATTTGTGTGGACCATTCTCGACAGCATCCATAGCGAAGCAAAGGTACTATGTGATTTTCGTTGATGACTATTCTCGTAAATGCTGGATTTATTTCATGCAAAAGAAGGACCAAACTTTCACAATTTTTTGTGAGTTCAAAGCTTTGGTTGAGAAAGATTCAAGGAAGAAGGTCAAGGCCTTGAGAAGTGACAATGGTGGAGAATATGTCTCTCAAGAGTTTAAGGACTTTTGTGGAGAGGAAGGAATTAAACGAGAGTTGACGGCACCTCATTACCCACAGAAGAATGGGGTGGCCAAGAGGAAGAATAGAACTATTGTAGGGGCAGCACGGGCAATGCTGCATGACCAAGGCCTACCACTTCACTTGTGGGCTTAGGTATGCAACACAGCGGTCTCTTTGCAAAAATAGAAGCTCGCATCGCATACTTGGGATGAAGACACTAGAGGAGGCTTTCTGCAGTAAGAGACCAGATGTGGGTCACTTCAGAATCTTTGGCTCATCGGTATATTGCCATGTGACAAAGGATGCACGGAAGAAGCTTGAGTCGACATCAGAGTTGGGTATATTTGTGGGGTACACTCATACACCTCACAACTATCAGGTGTACTTGCCTACCTGTCGGAGGACAGTGGTTCGCAGAGATTTCAAGTTTGATGAGTAGAAGGCCATACGAGTTTCCCTTGAGAGGGAGCTCCACCTACAAGTTGTGGAGGAATTATTGGTTCCTAAGGAGGAGGAGCCTCAGACTGATGCGGAGCAGCCGCATGTAGAGGTTCTAGGAGTGGAGACATTCACTCAAGCAGAGTCTTCCAGAGATGGAAGGAAGCACACAAGAGAAGATAACATATTGTTGGAGGATGTGAGAGAGAATGTGGGAGCTTCATCTTCTTAGCGCAGACAGACGAGGTCACATGAGAGGTATACTAGATACATGGCCCTTGCTGGGAATGTGTTGAGGCGGAGCCATCTTCCTTTGAGGAAGCAGAGCAACAGCCAATTTGGGGTTGATGTTGTGGTGGAAGAGTATGACTCCATAGTTCATAATAGTGTTTGGGACGTGGTTCCAAGAATGGAGAACAAGTTAGTTGTGAGTTCTCGTTGGCTTTACAAGGGAAAGCAAGCTGTTGATGGTAGTGTGGAGAAGCATAAGGCAAGATTTGTTGCCCATGGCTTTTCACAGGTCAAGAGGATAATGATGTTGCAGTTTATTTTGACAGAGGAGCAAGATGCTGACATTTTGACAAAGGCATTGTCAAAGTGTAAATTCGAGTTCCATAGAGACAAGATCAAGGTGGTAGATAATCCCTTTCTTGTTGAGAGGGAGTGTTGAAATATGACAACAAGAATATTCCAAATTAATTTTTCCTTGAATTAAAATCGAATTTAGTCTTAACAGCTATTTGGAAATAATTTATTTATTTATTTTAAATTAATTCGTTGGAGAAATTCAAGTTAGAAGTATTTCTGAATTCATGCAAGAGTTATCCCTTAAATTAAGGAGATAAGATTGAGTTATATTTGAGTTGTAATTAGTTAACTTAGTTTACTGAGTTAAGTCCAGTTAAGAGTCAATGGATGCATTAATGCACTCAACTAGTGCTACTCCAGTTAACTGCAGATTCCCTCATCAGAAACTCATGCATTTCTATTCTAAGAGAGACATAATTGAGATTAAAGTCAAGGACAGAGTACTATTAGTGGCATGTGTTTTCTCATGGAGAAAACTCGTGCATGCAATCAAGGATTTATCCTTGAGGATTGTGTAGTTTTGGAGGATTAGTTTTCCACTTGGTAACAGAGAATCATCCACAAGGAACAACGAAAGGAAATAGGAGCTTGGAGGGCAGAGAGGAAGGTTGGAGAGAAGCCAAGATTTCCTGTGAGTATCTATGAGGATTATACTGAGAGTTGGCTAGTTGTGAGAGCTAAGGCTTTGTATAATTCCTATGTATTTCCACCATTTATGATAATACAATAGTGTGGGGTTTTTAGCTGACGCTTTCCCCAAAGTATTTTCATGTGTATTGTGCAATTGATTCTTCTTCTTCTGGTTATATTGTTCAACTTGATCTTTAAGCTTCCGCAAATTGATAGTAGAAGTAGGTTATAATATTCTGCTTTGATTTATATTGCATTATTGAGTTAATCTACCAAATTTTTCTACAGAAAAACCATATCTTATGGATATATTAAAATCTTTAAAGGCATTTCACATTAAAGTTGTAATATTTGAAAATAATAATTTTAAATAGTTTTATTATAAATTTTGTTATCATGCCATATAAAAAACATCATTAAAATCTAATATAATATTATATTAATATCAATATATTATAATATTAATATTATTAAATATAAAACTTTGAATTAATACAATGTTAAAATTAATATAAAAATAAATTTGTTATATTATAAATATATATCAATATATCATGATATATATTAACTCTAGATATATATTAGAGGGAAGAATAAAGACATAGAGTGATAGAGGTGGAGAGATAGAGGGGTAAGATAAAGGGAGAGAGAGGGAGGTAGGAGAGAAACAGAGAGAGAGGGAGGGATAAAGAGATGGATTTGGAAGGGGGAAGAGGGAGGAAAGAGAGAGATGGAAAGAGAATATGTATGCTTGGGGGTGAGATAGAGAGACAAAGAAGGAGAGATGGAGAGAAGGGGTGGAGAGGAGGAGAGTGAAGGAAGGAGATAGTGATAGATTTGGAGGGCAAGAGAGAGAGACAGAAAGACAAAGAGATAGAGAGGTGAGGGGGAGAGATAGAGGGAGGTGGGAAAGAAAGGGGGAGAGAGGAAGGAAGAGAGAGATGACATGGGAGAGAGAAGGAGAGAGGGAGGGGGAGAGAGAGGGAGGTAGGAAATACATAGATAGAGAAATGTGGGGAGAGATAGGGAGTGATAAGGGAGATGGAGAGAGAGGGAGAGAGGAGAGCAAGAGGGAAGAGAGATAGAAGGGGGGAGAGAGGGGAGAAGGGGAACTGAGAGAGCGAGGGAGGGAGAGATAGATAGATAGGGAGAAAGAGTGTGTATGTTTTGGGGGTGATATAGAGATACAAAGGAGACACATGTTAGGCCCCTATAATAATAGTGTATTCCTCTTATTTTTATTGTTGTGCACATGTATCCCACATGTTGTTATTGTTGTGCCACATAGAAGCCCACTATTGTTATTGTTGTGCCTTACATTATTAATGTTATGTAGGCTATGATTATATTGTGACCTCTTAGACTCCTACATATACCAAGGAGGTCTTATCATTTGTATCATCCAAGAATTGTTCATTTATGTAATGTAAAGGAGGTTTCCCCCTCGAAGAGGATAATTTCTAATTTGTTTATCTATCTTTTATGTGAGTTGGTTGCATAACATTTGGTATCAGATCTTTGGATTCTAGGGTTTTGCTTCTTCAAACAGTTCATCTTGGAATTTTCGCTATAATTATTTTTTCTATGAGGCTTCAAATGCTGGAATTGCAACCACATATAACATAAGTATTGGTGAACTTTTTGTACGAATTTCATATCTTGGTTTGCTATATTTTCAGAGATATGATCAGAGGAAGTTAGGGTTTTTTCAGGCTCCAGAATTCAATCTCAAACAAGTTACCTAGGGAAAATTATCATAACTTTCTCTCCAAGTATCAGATTTGAATTTCATAAAAAGTGGTTGAAATTTCACAAACTATAGTTTTTTGTATATCATTTTAAGGTCCAAAGGTTGGAACAGTAATATGTGGCACTCCATACAAGTTTTCACTACTGAACGAGTTGATAATAAGGTCATCGTGGGAAATTTGGCATAACTCTTCCTTGAAGAATCCAATATTGGTCTAACTTGCAGGGTTGGAAAGAACACTTAAAGTAATACAAAAAGATGAAATTTCAAACCTTGGAGATCCGAAATTACAGAGATACAACATTTTCAATATCAAGTTCCTAAAAAGCAAGAAAAAGGTGTAATTTTTGCATAGTTTTTGTTTTAATAATCAGTTTGAAATGATTCAAAGGACATAGAGAAGCATAGATATCATTGTTTGTTTCCAAAATGCCTCAAAACAAAAATATATACATGCCCATTAAGCAACTGGAAATATCTTCTATGATGCATGAAGAAGAGGAAGAAATGCAACATGATATATCAAAATTACAAGACAAAGTGCAATAAATTTCACTCTCACAAAGAGCAACCAAAAGGGAATTAGAAGCAATGATGAATGCTAAGATGTATCTTTTAGAATCAAACACAAAAATGGATGTGGAATGCTTTAAGGATGGTTTTTAAAAAAAATGGAAGGTTTGAAGGATGGTTTAAAAGCAGAAATGGAAGGTTTCACAAAGTTGCTACAAGAAATGTTTCCTAATGGCGACAATGTATTCCATGAAACTCATGATGAGAACAAAAGGAATATTAATTATGATTTTAGAGACTCTAACTTTGGGATGAAAACCTACCACATTCCAAAGATCAATATGAGGAATTTTTATGGCAAGGATCCAGTAATATGGATACTACATATGGAGCAATATTTTGATCTACATGATGTGCAACCCTCACAAAAGGTATGTATTATGTCTTTACATTTAGAAATCAATTTGTTTGCATGGTATAGATATCTTTTTTCTTGTAAACCACTTGCCACCTGGTCAATTTTTATGGAGGAAATGATATCACATTATGAATATACAAAGAGAAACACCTTCTTTAGCCAATAGATAAATATCAAAAAGGGTTCAATGGCGGAGCACATTGAAGACTTCCAAAAATTGAATATTAGGGTAACTAATATTCCAAAGGAGCATAGGATTGATGTCTTCATAGGGAATTTAAAGTATATCATCCAACATGAAGTTTTCCTTTGGGAACCTAATTCACTGGAGAAGGCATTCAGGGTGGCAAGAAAAGTTGAAAGCAAAATTATGGCAACAAGGAAGTCTACCGCTCACACCTATAAAGATGGAAGTATTGTTGCTCCTAGTATTCCACCACCTACAAAGTTGACACCAAAACAATTGGAGGAAAAAAAAGAAAAAGGGATTTTTTATAGTTGTGATAGCAAATACGCTAATGGTCATAAGTTTTCTAAGAATAAATTATTCTACATAGGTTATGAAGAGGAGGAAGAAAAGGAACAAGAAACATCAAAAGAGGAGGATATACACTAGGAACCAACCCTAGAGAAAGAAGAAATGAATCTGACCATATATTGTAATTCATTGGAAGGAATTACCACTCCTCAAACGCTCAAGATAGAATGATATGTCAAGAAGAAAAAGGTAATAGTTCTGATTGATTAGTGTAGTACCCATAATTTTATTCATTGTAAGATAGCCAAGGCATTGAATTGTTTCCTATATCTAGCACCATAGTGTCAAGTGATGGTTGCAAATGGGGGAACTATAAATTTCTCTAGAAAGTGTCATAATATCAAGATAACCATGGGGGATTATGTATTAAATATTCCAATGGGTGGTGTTGATGTTGTGTTAGGAGTCCAATGGTTACAATATTTTGAGATGATAGATTTTAATTTTCAAGAACTTTTCTTGAAATGTTTTTGGGAAGGAAAGAAATTTGAATCAAGGGGTATCGTGGGGAAACCAGGAAATGTAATTAGCTCTAATGGCATGACAAAACTTCTGAAGAAATAATAAAAGCGTGTAATTTCACAATTATGATCACTAGAGGTTCAAACATCGAAATCATCTATTTCTCTAGATCTCCTAAAAGTCTTGGACAATCATTCCAAGGTATTTTAGACTCCCAAAGGCCTCCCATCTATTCGTGATCATGATCATGCTATTCATTTGATTCTAGGAAGTGTTCCTCCAAACATCAGACCTTATAGATATCCCTATGCCCAAAAGACTAAAATTGAACGTATGGTTGCAGAAATGCTAGAGGCAGGTATAATTCAACCTAGTCAAAGTTCTTTCTCTGCTTTAGTAAGATTGGTGCACAAGGATGGATCATGGCGTATGTGTCCAGATTATATGGATCTCAACAAGATCATTATTAAAGATAAATTTCTCATTCCTATCACTCATGAATTGTTTGATAAATTAAATGGATCAATTTACTTCACCAAGTTGGATCTTCATTCAGGGTATCATAAAAATAGAATGAATATTGAAGACATTCTGAAAACAACATTTAGAACTCATGAGGGTCATTATGAATTTTTGGTCATGCCTTTTGGCCTTACTAATGCACCTTCCACATTTCAAGGTTTAATGAATTTGATTTTCAAACCCTTAGAAAATTTGTGTTAGTACTTTTTGATGATAAATTAATCTACAACAAGTCTTGGAAGAATCATGTTCAACATGTTGACAGGGTGCTCAAACTATTGCAGGAGAAACAATTATATGAAAAAACCTCCAAATGTTTCATTGGAGTATATGATGTGGAATATTTGGGTCATATTGTATCTCATGAGGGTGTTAAGGTAGATCTTAACAAAATTGAAGCCATTAACAAATAGAAAATCCCTATAATTATAAAGCATCTTGGATGATTTCTCAAGTTAACTATATATTATTGCAAGTTTGTTAAGAATTATGAAGAATAGCAACACATATAATAACATTACTAAATAAATATGTGTTTTCTTGAAATCTAGAAGCAACTAAGGCCTTTGAACATCTTGAAGAGGCAATGTGCCAAGCACCAGTCTTAGCTACGCCATACTTCACAAAAAAAATTATTGTGGAATGTGATGCCTGAAGAAATGGAATTGATGTTGTTTTAATGCAAGAAGAAATACCTATTACTTTTGAAAGTCACCCAATCAAAGGAAAGTATTTACACAAACCTATTTATGAGAAAGAGATGTTGGCAATACTACATGCGCTAAAGAAATGGTGGCCTTACCTAATGGGAAGACACTTCAAGGTAAAAACAGATAATGATAGTCTTAAATAATATTTGGAACAAATATTATCTTCAGACGAGCAGCAAAAATGGGTCACAAATATGTTGGTTTGTGACTTTGAAATAATATGCAAAAAAGGGAAGCAAAATGTTGTTGTGGATGCACTCTCAAGAAAGGATGGGGATGTGGAAGCAATGCTTTGTGCCATTTCTATTATCCAACCTAATTGGATAACTGAAGCAAGGGATGAATGCAAGAATGACGAAGAGGCATGGACACTCATTCAAAAGTTAAAGAAACATCCCAGTACATCTGATATATTTAGCTAGAAAAATGATTCATTATGGTATAAAAATCACTTATATATTTGTAATAATTCCCAACTCAAGCAAAAGATTATTTTGGAATTCCATACCTCCCCCATAAGAGGGCACTCAATATTTTTAAAAACTTACCACAGGGTAAAGAAGGAATTTTTTGGGATGGCCTTAAATCTGATATTCAGAAGTTTGTGGCAAAATTTTTGGTTGCCAACAAAATAAAGTTGAGACAATTAAGACCCCAAGTCCGTTACAACCCTTAGTCATTCCAAGTCAGTGTTGAGACGAGGTATCAATGGATTTTATCACGGGTTTACCCAAGTATGAAAGAAAGAGTGTCATCATGGTGGTAGTTGATATACTTACCAAGTATGCACACTTTTGTGCATTATCTCATCCTTTTAAAGTCAATACAGTTGTTATTGCATTTATGGAAACAATTCAAAAGCTACATGGAAACCCAAATATTATTGTAAGTGACAGAGATCCCATTTTCACTGGAAACGTTTGGATGAAATTATTTTCTTGTCTTGGTACTCAATTAGCTCATAGCTCATCTTATCATCCTCAATATGAAGGGAAAACTGAGATAGTGAACAAATTTTTGGACGGATGTCTTCGTTTTTTTGTATTTGATAAACAAACATAATGGATCAAGTGGTTACCTCTAGATAAATGGTGGTATAACACTTCCTTCCATAGTGTAGCAAAAACGACCCCATTTATGGCACTTTATGGATATCATCCACCATCCATCACATCATCTTGAAGAAAAAATTCCAAGGTTCAAGCAGTGGAAGATCACATTGAGCAACAACAACAACTTCTCCAACTCTTAAAGGATAACCTCACTCTGGTACATAATCGAATGAAACAACGGAAAGAAGTTTTGATGTAGGTGACTGGGTATTTTTATGGCTGCAGCCATACAAATAAATGTCCCTCAAGAAATCTAATAAGGATAATAAATTATCACCCAAGTACTATGGTCCTTAAAAGGTGTTGCAAAAGATTGGTTCCATGGCATACAAATTAGAGTTGCTTGCATCTTCCCGAGTACACCCATTTTTTCATGTTTCATGCTTAAAGAAGGTTATCGATGACAAGCTCTCAATTCAAATAGTGTTTCCAGAACTTGAATAAGAAGGAAAAATCATATTTGAGCTTGAAGCAGTCACGAAAACAAGAACCTAAAAGTTACAAAATCGATTAATTTCAAAGTATCTCATTAAGTGGAAGAACTTCCCCACTGAAGATTCCACATGGGAGGATGAGAATTTTATACAGAAGTTGAAGCTCCATAACTACTCAAGCATTAATGACAACACTTTTTTGAAGGAGAGGGGCATGTTAGGTCCCTATGATACTAGTGTATTCCCCTTACTTGTATTGTTGTGCCCATGTATCCCCCATGTTGTTATTGTTGTGCCTCATAGAATCCCACTATTGTTGTTGTTGTGCCTTACATTATTATTGTTATGTATGCTCTGATTATATTGTGACATGACTCTTATATATACCAAGGAGATTTTATCATTTGTATCATCCAAAAATTGTTCATTTATGTAATATAAAGGAGTTTTCCCCCTCGAAGAGGATAATTTCTAAGTCGTTGATCTATATTTTTTGTGAGTTGGTTACATAATAGATACATAACGAGATAGAGATATAGATGGAAGGTGAAGAGAGGGAAGAAGAGAGAGATATAGGGAAGGAGGGAGGGAGTGAGAGATAGATATGTAGAGAGAGAGTTTGTGTGTGTTTGTGGGGGGTTATATATAGAGACAAAGAAGGAGAGATAGAGGGAGATATAGCTATAGATTGGGGCGGGGGAGGGGAGAGGAAAGAAGATCTATTGCACTAGATGCATTGATTTCAATGTAGATGGTGATTTCCAGTCCTATTTTATTACTTTCACTGAAGGAGATAAACTAAAGGAGAGGGGAGAGGAGGAATGAAGAGAGAGAGAAGGATAGAAGGGTAAGAGAGAGAGATGGAGACACAAAGATGGAGGGGGGAGAGAGGGGGAGAGAGATAGTGACAGGGTTGGAGGGCAAAGAGAGAGAGAGAGAGAGAATGATATGGGGAGAGGGAGGTAGGAGAGAAAGGGAGAGAAAGGAATTGAAATAGAGGAGGAGAGAGGGAGGGATAGAGAGATGGAGTTGGAAGGGGAGATAGGGAGGGAAGAGGAATGAAATAGAGAGATAAAAGTGGAGAGAGAGAGAGATAGGGAGTGACAAGGGAGATATGGAGAGAGAGTGTGTCTATTTTAGGGTGAGTTAGAGAGACAAATGAGAGATGGAGAAGGAGAGAAATGGGGAGAGAATGAGAGAGGGAGGGATAGAGAGATGGATTTGGAAGGGGAGATAGGGAGGGAAGAGGAATGAAATAGAGAAATAAAAGTGGAGAGAGAGAGAGAGATAGGGAGTGACAAGGGAGATACGGAGAGAGAGAGTGTCTGTTTTAGGGTGAATTAGAGAGACAAATGAGAGATGGAGAAGGAGAGAAATGGGGAGAGAATGAGAGAGGGAGGGAGATATTGACATATTTAAATGGAAAAGAGAGAGAGATGGGGGGAGAGAGGAGATATGGAGGGAGAGAG
>APFE031054354.1:50719-81666 GCA_000404065.3 Pinus taeda
TATATATATATATGGATATGGAGGGGGAGAGAGGGAAGAATATTTCTTGCACTAGATGCATTGATTTCAATTTAGATGTTTATTGCTAATTTATTTGATTGCTTGCACTAGATTCATTGATTTTAGTGTAAATTTTGATTTCTAATTCTATTTAATTGCTTGCACTAGGTGCATGTATTTAAGTGTAGATGTTTTCTAATTCTATTTGATTGTTTGCACTAGATGCATTGATTTCAATGTAGATGTTGATTTGTCATTGTATTTGATTGTTTGAATTATATGAATTGAATTTAGTGTAGATGATAATTTCTAATCCTATTTGATTGCTTGCATTATATGCATTGATTTCAATGTAGATGTTTTGTAATCATATTTAATTGCTTGCATTAGATGCATTGATTTCAATGTAAATGTTGATTTATGATTTGATGTAGCTAGATGTATGATGGTACATTAATTTTAAAGTGATTGGATTAACAATGTGCATTGATTTCAGTGTAAGCACAAAAAAATTATTGATAATGTGCATTGATTTGTGTTACAGTAATTCAACATATTAATATTGGAGAGTAAGAGAGATGAGATATGATGTTTGCTACAATAGCTCGAGTTAAAAATTTGAATGGATTACACTTTCAAATTCTCTTTCCATATAATCAATACGAAAATATGGCAAAACTAATAAGGGTGACAATAAGAATAGTAGAAGAAAATCCAAACACACAAACCACTCAAATAGGATTACATACACATAACAAACAATTACAATTACATTTACATCCTTATATAAATATAACATAAAAATTGCAAAATTCATGAACATTACCATCCAAATCCAAACACATAAACACACAAACTACACAAAGCATCCAAACAGAGACGTACAAGCCATTAAAGGAAATCAACACAAACTAAATTAAAGAACAGAATGATATGGCCATGTCAAGCAAAGGAAACACATAATTTAAATTTCAAAGTATGAAGTTTATCTCAAACATATGAAAAATAATGATAATCTAAAAAAAGTAACATTGTTGCCATCAAGTGGAAAAACCTAGATCCATCTAACATTGGATCTATCATGCGTCAAGAAGGATCAAATCCCTCAAGGTGCAAACCTTTCCTCAAATTTTTTTCACTCCAAAGAGAAGGTTTTCACCTCGATGGATTTGATCCCTCTTGGTGCATGATAGATCCGGTGTTAGATGGATATAGGTTGGTAAATAGCTAACTCATCCTTAAGCAAAAGAGGATATGAAGAAATGAACTTCAACGAAAATGAATTTTTGACTTAGCTCTTAATTTGAAACTTATCCCATGTGGAGAAAATGTGCATCTAAAGAAAGGGTTTTGGGTATTTTTGTTTTTCTCTTTTGGTTTTGTTGATTTGTTGGTTAGTCTTTTTGCAGGTGCATTCTTTCAACCCAAGAACGAGAGATTTGTGGCCTATACTCTACTCTAAATTTGCAACCTTCACCCCTCTTTAGGGAACAGACCTAGTCACATATTACACACATTTATGCGGCTTTATATATCACTTTTTTTTGGATAGGTATATTTGGTTTAGGACTAATTTTTGGCAAGATAAATCTCTGTGGCTATGGTATCTTTCCAGGCCTATCTCTACAAACTGTTAACCTTGACATCTATTTATTAATTCTAGGACAAAAAAACTAGTTTAGGGTTTTGGTTTTCTTGTCTTATTTTGGGTAAGGGATTTGATTGCCTTTTAGGGTATCTACTATAAAAAATGTTAACACAGGATCTTGGTGATCCTTCTCCTTGACCAGTGAATGATATCCATTTTAAAGGCACCGAGAGGCCCATCCTAACATTTTCAGGCTTGCAATGAAAGGTATCAATCCTATATAGAGATGCACATTATTTAAAGCATAAACATGTTTGCATTCATTTTGATTACACTCATTTCGGAAGGATTTGATTTTTGGCTCTAAGTCTTGGTATTTATAAGCACTTGTTAGAGTGCATGCACAAAGTGGCATAAAGTTTGTATCCTTGTAAGCATTCTTATAGGTGGCATAATCAAGAGTCCAAGCAACATATAATCTTTGAAGAGGCTTATAGAACTCACAATTTGAGGATAAAAACTTTGACTTTTGTTAATACCTTAGGACTATATGCATAAGTCTAATAGTAATTGTCAAATATTTGACATTTAACTTGAGACAAACAGGCTTCCAGACTAACAATCACAATTGCATTTAGCATTGATCCTTGATAATGACATTCGTTATGATAATAATGGCAGTGATTGTAATGTGGCCTAACTTGAATTAATTGGCAGTGACATTTTGACTAGACAAAGAGACAATAACTTTGCTCTTATAGTGTGATACCTAACTACAGTGAGCTTGCATACTATAATGATCCTATATAATAGTGTTCTAGTGATAATAAGACAACTAGGCATTTGACAGATTAATATGACCTATATGATAGTGCTTACTTATGACATTAGCAAAATATATCAATAGTTGGATAGTGGTTGATCCATTATAATTATGGGGCTATCACATGACTAATCCTACATAGATTGTGTTGACTTTTGATGTGGCAGCAGTAATGATAGTAGCACTTGTTGATGCTTATTGAAACAAGTGATTCTTGATTATAAGTGACCCTTGTAGTGATGTGATGCTTTGACTTGATTGATAGTGGCATTTATTGGTAGATTGGGTGCAGGCGTGATTGACAAACGCTCAAATCCTGTCACTATCTCCTCTAATTCTAGTGGAATTCCTTCTTCCTTATCGGACGGAGTATCAGTCATCTATTTAAGAACGTATTGATTTAGCAGGGTCACCAAATATTTCCCCCAACCATAGCGGATTCCACTATACATTATATCATTACATATCGCAACCACCGGCGAGTATCAAATCTTTAAAAAACGTGATGCAATCTCCACCATCCGATCAAGTCTGTAATCCAACGGTCAGCTCCTCGCTAAATCAAATAAGTTGCTCAGTGTTCCTCTGTCGTAGATCAAACCTCTAGTTGATCTGACGACTAATAGAGATTTTGGGCGCACAAACTGCACGGCCCTTAATCAAAATCCGGACCCGATGGAAATTATAAATCGCCAATATAAAAAAAGTTCGGGTCCAACCTCTTGCTTGACACCCGTTCACTTTTTCAAACCAAAATCCGTAGGATGATGAGGCCTGAGTGTTCTACGGCTGATCTGAAAATGGGGCACTTGGGCTTCTTGTCTAACTTACAAGCACCTCTCCCACTTCCAAAGCTTAAATATTCCCCAAGTCTTTATGATTAACCGATGCAGAATTAAATATGTGCTTGAAAATAAGGTGTATGCTTATGGTTGCTTTAAACTATTTGTGTGTTGTAAACTAATTTGCTTAAATTAATATAAAACATATAACAATGAAAAAATTGCAGCAAATGACCATCACACATAAGACAACAAGTTTAATATGGAGTTCACCCAAAACTCTTGGGCCACATCTCCTTGAGCTCTAGTCAACTCAACTAGGCTCTTTGGGATTATGATCTAAGTTCTTTTACAATCTCCACACTCAACTCCATTGGTTTACACAGAACACAATGGATTCAGAACACGATCTTATCCCCTAGCTCTGAAGCTCTCATCTTTCTGGCTCTAGGCTCTCGCTCTGGCTCTGGCTCTGGCGCTCAACTCTGGCTCTGGCTCTCAGCTCTGGCTCTAGCTCTTTGGCTCTAGCTTCCTTGGCTCTGGCTTTTGCTTTCTACAACTTTCAGCTCTCTAGATTTTCACTTGACCTCCAAGTGACCCCAAAGACTCCCTCAGTTTCTTTGCACATTAGCTTTTTTCTCTCTCTGCCCTCCCCTACTCTCAATTGAGCTCTCTGCCTCCTTTGAGGTACTTTTCTAGCTTTTCGGCTACCCTAGCCATTTCTCTGCAATTCATTATCCCTCTGCGGCTCTGCGGCTTCTGTGCTCCCTGTCAATTAGACTGGCCATCGGCTTTATAGCTCCATGGCTTCAAAATGCATCATTACCTATAAAAATTCCTGCTTGTAGCGTGGCATTATGATCAGGAGCGATTACAAAGGTTTCGAGGCCTTCTCATAGGCAAAAACCCAAAAACGGAGAAAAATTTATTGCACAGAGATTTCCGGAAAATACACTATCGGGCGTGATTTTCGGACTTGAAATCTTGTTAGGGTCCAACCCTAACCCCCTTATTTATGTAATAGGGTTGAGTCATAGTTATAGTTAAGTAAAAGTCAATTAAGCCCATATTAATAATTGTAAGTGGTTGACCCGCATTTAATGAAGGGACCACAGTTAGTTGCAAATGGGCCATGGTATTAGATAGATGGTATTAATAAGAACCATGGTATTGACCCATGGTACTACATGTATGAATCCTATATAAAGGATAGAGACTCCTCTCGAGGTGCATCGTGTCTTATTTTGTAATTGAGCCCAGCTCTATTAGAGGTTGCCCCCTCGAAGAGGCAAGTGAACATTGCTTTCCTTTCTGAATAATAAAATACTTGCTCTTATTTCTTATTGTTCAGTGTTTTGGGTATATTTCTTCGCATATTTGGTATTCTGGTATCTTCTCACAGGTTAAGAGCATAACAAGTGGTATTAGAGCACTTTCCAGGGCCGGTGGGATCTCCATTTTTAGCAAAAGAAATTTTTTGGCTAGAGACGTGTTCCGGCATCTTTAAATCACGGGATCTGTTGTTGAGTGCATAAACCTATGGATTTGGGGAGGCATGCACACAGGAAATACAAGAGGTGGTCACGCTTTTTGGACTCCCTTGTAACCCTTGTGGGTACCCCTTCGAGTAGTAGCGCATTAGACAGAACCGCACACGGACTGTCTTTCAAGTACCCTTCGGGTATATCGAAAGCCCCTTAGGCTCTCTTGAAACCTTGCCATAGATAAACCATTGGCCAGCTTCTTGCTATAGTACACCGAGAACAACACTCGGGGAGATTACTCATGCGTACGATAGGGTAGTCGGGTTGTACGAATAAGGGAATGGTTGATCCTCCTTGGTTAGTGCCCTGAAAGATTGGGCCGAGTACCACTATCAGACCTTTATGTATATTACGATCTGTAACACCTGACACTCCTTGAGACCATAGTTCCCTTGTCTCTCTCTAGATCATGCATCATCTTTTAGAGTGCAGATCTAGCAGGTGGGGTTCTATCACAGCTGCAACAATCAGTTCCACCATTCAAATTTATGAGATCCGCCAATCAGATCTATCAGATCCACCGTTCAGATCTAGCCGTTTGGGTTCGGTAGTAGTCACCACAATCAGATCCGTCATTCAGATCTAGCAGCAAGGGTTCGATCACTGCCACATTCCTACTCATACTCAGCAGTTGAGGGTTAGCCGACAGATCTGACTATTTGTGTGGGCCCCTATACCTGGGTGTGATTCTTAAGCGAGGAGTAAAACTCCTTTCAAAGTAACAAAAAAAAAAGTTTGAGACCCAGTATTCCTAAGTGAGGAGTAAAACTCCTTTCAGAGTAACAAAAAAAAAGTCTGAGACCCAGTATTCCTAAGCGAGGAGTAAAACTCCTTTCGGAGTAACAAAAAAAAAAAATTTGAGACCCAGTATTCCTAAGCGACGAGTAAAACTCCTTTCGAAGTAAAAATAAATAAATAAATAAATAAAATCTAAGACCCTCTCAGGATGCTTATAAGAGAATTATCCCATAAGAATCAGGTCGATGAGCTGAGCAAGGTGGTACCATTCACTTGTTAGCATAAAAATTTCGGGTGGTCCCAAATTTAATTTTTCTCATAGAACCGACAAGTGCACCGGATCGGTGCATGGTACAAACCAGAGCTCAAGCTATGGCCAATGAGAAGATTGACACCCTTGAACACAAGTTGGACACATTACTAAAGATGATCCAGACCTTAGCTAACACAATGACAAAGGGCAAGGCGGGGGAACACTCGAAGGCATATTCTTTTAATGAAAACATTGAGGGCGAGTCTAGCCATTCTCTTCACCTCTTTGGAGACCATCAACAGTCCCAACAAAGACCACCCAAGCTGGACATGTATAAATTTAATGGCTCTCATCTGGCCACATGGCTAGCACAAATGGAGAAATATTTCACATTGAATCACATCAGAGATTATATGACTCAGCTAAGTGTGGGTAGCATGTACTTGGACCATGAAAGGTGGCAATGTTGGCAGTGGCATTAGCATTGCTATGGAAGGCCCGTGACTTGGCAGACATTCTCAAAAGCCTTGACAAATCACTTTGACCATGAATCTAACTTCTTGGGTTGTCTTACTAAGCTCCAACAGACAGGAACAATGAACAAATATATTACAGCCTTTGAAGCCTTAGCCTTCCGCACAGGAGGTCTACACGATCAGTTCTACTTGGAATGTTTTGTTAGTGGTCTCAAAGAATCCATACAAGCCCATGTTTGATTGCAACACCCAACCTCATGGCTAGATGCTTGCAAGATAGATCGTTAAGTAGAACATGAGTTAGCCGCCTAGTCCAATCACCCAAATTTCATAGCCAAAGGTTGCTCCACCCAGGCTCAAAGCACTACCCAAACACTCAAGGTTCAAAAGGTGTCACCTGCGGCAATGGTGGAAAGAAGAAAGCAAGGATTGTGTTACTACTATGATGAGAAATACTCCCCAGGGCATAAATGCAAGGAGCCCAAATTCTTTCAAATTGATGCTACTGATCACAGTTCATCGGAGGAAGCCCCACCACTTGACAAACCAAAGGAGGAAGATGAGGACAACCAGCCGGACAATTTACCTAAAGAACCAGTTATCTCGCTTCATGCCTTGGTAGGGATTTTTTCTCCCCAAACTCTCAAAATTAGAGGTTTTATTAAGCATCGCCCTGTAGTAGTCTTGATTGATAGTGGGTGTATGCATAACTTTATCCATCAAAGAGTCGCAGAAGCAGTGCATTGTATTGTCAGAGTAGTCTCTAACTTCCAGGTCCAAATTGTTGATGGGGGGACAATGAAATGTGAAGGCCATTGTGAAAATGTCAAACTTCAAATGGGAGATTATCAACTAAAGACCCACATGTTTTCCCTACACATGGGACGGTGTGACATTGTCTTGGGTGTTGAATGGCTCCGCACACTCGGCCCAATCACAATGGATTTCTAGGAGTTATATATGAGCTTTAAGTAGAAAAACCACACACATACCCTCCGCGGACTCCAAGAGGGTGCTCTCTCTATCATCAGCTCGCATAGGATGGAAAAATTATTAAAAAAGGGCCACCATGGAGTTATAGCCCAATTTAATGCCATCAACGCCTTCGAACCCACTTCTCTTCGTATTCATGCTGAGATGCAACAGATCTTAAACAACCATTTTCCAGTCTTTGACAAGCCTCATGAGCTTCCATCGTCGAGAGGGGAATGTGACCATAGCATTAGTTTGGTCCTAGAGGCCCAGCCACCAAATTTGCGTCCATATAGATATCCATTCGCCCAAAAGAATGAAATTGAAAAAATCATCAAGGAACTTCTGGAAGCTGGCGTCATTCATCCTAGCATTAATCCTTATTCATCGCATGTGGTCATGGTGCTCAAGAAAGATTGGGAATGGCATACGTGTCCAGACTCCAGGGCCCTCAACAAGCTGATAGTCAAAGATAAATTCGCTCATGCTATCACCAAATTCGTATGAAAGACGTAGACATTCCAAAGACTGCTTTCTGAACTCACGAAGGCCATTATGAATTCCTGGTCATGCCATTTGGTCTTTGTAATGCCCCATCCACTTTTCACAGCCTCATGAACCACTTGCTCAAACAATATCTCAGAAAATTTTTCCTTGTTTTCTTTGATGACATCCTCATCTACAACCGCACCTGGGCCACACATCTTCAGCATGTAGATATGCTCTTGCAACTACTCTAGAAGCATAAATTGTTTGTCAATATGTCAAGGTTCTCTTTTTGCATGGAAGAAGTTGATTATTTGGGCCACATTGTGGGGTGTGGAGGTGTCAGGGTAGACCCCAAAAAGATCCAGGCAATGCAGGATTGGCCTCAACCAAAGACCTTGAAGAGCTTGAGAGGATTTTTGGGTCTCACAGGCTACTATCACAAATTTTTCCATAATTATGGTCGCATTTCTAGACCCCTCACTCACCGTCTCAAGAAAACTTCATTTCTCTAGAATGATGAAGCACAACAGCCATTTACAGCTCTCAAACAGGCCATGTGTTCCTCTCCCGTATTAGCACTACCCGACTTCACCAAATATTTTGTGGTTGAATGTGATATTCAGGTACGGGTATTGAGGTGGTCTTAATCCAAGAAGGTCTACCCTTGGCCTTCACTAGCCAACAACTAAGTGGGACAAATTTGGGGCAATCTACCTATGAGAAGGAGATGATGGCCATCTTATATGCAGTAGATACCTGGCAACCATACTTAATGGGGTAGCGTTTCCAAATCCGCATAGATCATCAAAGCCTTAAATATTTTTTGGAGCAACGCCTATCCTCACCACAACAAAATAAATGGCTCACCAAAATGTGGGATATGATTATGAGATAATTTAGAAGAAAGGGCATGAAAATGTCGTAGCAGATGCTTTATCACACCAATTTGAGGAGGAAAGCACCCTGCTCACAATCTCCCTTCCCATTCCAGAATGGATTGAAGAGGCTCACAAGGAATGGTTTTCACATCCTTTGATCTCCCAACTCATTAATAAATTGTAGGCGAATCCAAATTCCATAGCAAGCTACTCTTGGAAGGATAAGATTCTTCGCTACAAGGAAAGAGTTGTGATATCACCAACATCCACCCCCAAAAGTCACATTTTGGTAGAGTTTCACTCATCTCCCACTGCATGCCATTCAGGCTTTCAGAAGACTTATGCTCGCACTCGACATTCTTTCTTTTGGACAAGCATGAAAAAGGAAATTCTTACGTTTGTAGCTAAGTGTGACATATGTCACTGCCACAAAGGAGAAACAGTCAAATCCCCAGGCACATTAAAGCAATTGCCCATCCTGGCCTCAATCTGGACAGATGTTTCTATATACTTCATCACGAGTCTTCCGAAGTTAGACAACAAGTCAGTCATCATGGTGGTTGTGGATAGACTTTCTAAGTATGCTCATTTCTGCACCCTACCCTACCCTTTTACACTGGCTTTGGTGGCTCAATCTTTCATGGACCAGATCTTCAAATTGCATGGCATGCCCACTTCCATTGTGTTTGATTGTGACCTGATCTTCACCAGTAACTTTTGGCAGGAACTCTTCAAGCTAGAAGGTACCCAACTAAAACTCAGTACTTCCTATCATCCCCAAACTGATGGTCAAACTGAAGCAATTAATAAATGTCTGGAGACCTACCTTAAGTGTTTCACTTCAGAAAAGCAACATCTATGGGTATAGTGGTTACCTCTAACAGAATGGTGGTATAACACTAACTATCATGCCACCACAAAAATGACTCCATATGAAGTAGTTTATGGTCAACTCCCTCCTTCACCTACTTCTTATATCCAGGGATGCTCGAAGGTACAAGCAATGGATCACCTCCTACAGAACCGCACAGCCATGCTAGCCCACCTTAGAGAGAATCTCCATCAAGCTCAAAACCGCATGAAGCAACAGGAAAATCAACATCGTTCAGAACGCAAATTTCAAGAAGGGGATCAGGTATTTTTGAGGCTGCAACCATATAAGCAAACATCACTAAAAGACAAGGGTTGCTAGAAATTATCTCCAAAATTCTACGGACCGTATCAACTACTTCAGTGCATCAGAGAAGTAGCATACAAGCTAGATTTGCCACCCACGACAAAAATCCATCCAGTCTTCCATGTCTCATGCCTCAAGAAAGTGATTGGGAACCATTGCCGAATTCAAACCAGTCTACTGGAATTGGATGAAGAAGGTTCAATCTGGATCCAACCTGAACAGGTTCTGGACATGCGAGAACGACACTTGTGCGGCCATTTGATCAAGGAAGTCCTCATCAAGTGGAAAGAGACCTCTCCAGAAGATGTGACCTGGGAACCAGCCACTATCCTTCAACAGCTTCCACAGCTTCAGCCTTGAGGACAAGGCTATTTTTATGGGGGAGGGCATGTTAGGGTCCAACCCTAACCCCCTTATTTATGTAATAGGGTTGAGTCATAGTTATAGTTAAGTAAAGAATCAATAAATCCCATATTAATAATTGTAAGTGGTTGACCCGCATTTAATGAAGGGACCACAATTAGTTGCAAATGGGTCATGGTATTAGATAGATGGTATTAATAAGAGCCATGGTATTGCCCCATGGTATTGCATGTATGAATCCTATATAAAGGATAGAGACTCCCCTCGAGGATCATCATGTCTTATTTTGTAAATGAGCCTAGCTCTATTGGAGGTTGCCCCCTCGAAGAGACAAGTGAACATTGCTTTCCTTTCTGAATAATAAAATACTTGTTGTTATTTCTTATTGTTCTGTGTTCTAGGTATATTTCTTCGCATAGTTGGTATTCTGGTATCTTCTCGCAGGTCAAGAGCATAACAAACCCCATTCAATCGCCCCTAAAATCCCTATCAGGTCCACCATTAGGCGTTATATCGCATCGCATAAGTGTTTTGGGTAAAATCCCAAATACACAGGAAAACATTCAAAAACCCGACAAAATCCTTTTTTATCAAACTTCAAATTATATTGAAATCGCCCTAAAATCACATCAGGTCCACCTTTGGCTACTATTGCAATCCCCACCATCGATCTACGGGATCTCCGATAAACAATCGATATCCAATTTCGGGTGGCTTAGGAGTAGGGAGGTTACCTACCTGAAAAGGCAGTTTTCCTCTCTCCTCCACCTGCCACGTGTCAACCAATGTGTGGGCTCAGGTGGAGCCAGCCCAATGCCACTTTCTGCTTGAGGCCTGCCTGAAATCCCGCCTTTACAGAACTTAAATTTTATGAATCACGCCTATAATTCCCCTTCGGGTCCAGATTTATCGCTTCGGGCAATTTCCTTTGTATTTCGATTTTTAAACCGAAATGCGCTTATACACAAAAACCCTACATATATCAGATCTCAAAATTTATAGTGTCACGCATATAAAATCCATCAGGTCTGGCATTATCACCCCTTTTACATCGCTGCAATGTGACGTTGCAATGCGATATATCACAATCACAAGTCGCATTGGCCCGGGGGTTCATCCTTTGCTTCGTGGCATCACCGACGCTGATCCGCCGATATCGGTGATCGCAATATCACATCGGCCCAGGGTCCTTGCCTTATGTTATATGAAAAAGCCTGCCTCTGACCCTATATGTTAGGGATTGGCAATCGGGGGTTTCTCCCCTTTCTGCCTAAGTCCGCCTTTTGGACCTCCTCCGATGCAATTTCCCTTTATAAGGGCTTTTTGCCATTTTTAGGGGATTTTGCCTCTTTTTCCAAAGAAAAAAGTGTTGGAAATAATACTAAGAGGGGGGGTGAATCAGTATTAGCAAATCAATAATCTTTTAATTTCCATTATCATATTCATATACGTACTTTAGTTAAGGATACCCGCATGTATACGCAACTGTGTTTAATGCAACTAGCGTATATCCAGTAAACTTATGATTCAGTTAGTTGATCTTCAATGAGTGCATCAGGACATTATTAACCATATGAACAGTAAATAGGTGCAGTAAAACAAAACAGATCATCACACGTAAGACGCACACATGAACACCATGATATAAGGTGGAAACCCAATGTGGGTGAAAACCACCTACTACAATTCGGCTCTATCTTCTTTTAATAAGAAACTTCTTTTTACAATATTTATGTACTAGTGCAGTCTTATACCAATACGCAGGCTTCTACTTGCAGAAGGCTACAACCTTCTCTCGTTCTTTAGCTTTTCCTGGAAGGAAGCTACAACCCCCTTATCTCTTGTACTAACTGAACTAATAGTATGTAGGTGCTGACCTACAAAAGGCTACAACCTTCTCTTTTCTCCCAGGGACCACGTTTCATAAATTTTCAAATTGGGTCCATAAATACAAAACAATCACCACTGTAATACAATCATTAACTCTGAATCACCCAACAACTGAATCACTAAAACCCTGTCATCAAACACAGTCACCAAAACACAGAGCAGAGCCCAGAACTCTGCAACAACCACTAGAACCAACAGTAACCTCAAACATCAAATCTCATCATGTATACGCTACTTGACTGTGTCGAACCAGCGTGTATATGCCCTTTCACCAGAGAAAACCCGCGTACAGATCTTAAAATAATTACTTATAACTTCGCTACAATTTTCAGCTTTAGATATACCTAGAACATGAGATATAAAGGATAAAACATGCGTCAATATTCATATCTATTCATGATCATACCATATAATGATAATGCATTTTAGTCTTCATGATCCCGGTCCATCAACCTTCATCAACTGCATAGGTGCACCCTTGGTTCAGATTAAGCAAAGCATCACAAACCCATAACCATCATACTAGATCTCACACTTCATCAATTATTCATCACTTGCACACTTTCCCTCTTGGCCTAATGATCTTCTCCTTATATAGGTTTAGGCCTCTCTCAATACCATGGTCCAAAACCACGTAGAACTAATACCTTGGACCCAATACCTGGGTTCAATACCTCAGACCAAATACCGAAATACCATGGACCAAATGCCATGGACCAAAACTTAGTTCTCCAACATGTACGCGCCTTTTCTTGTGTGAAAGTGTGTGTATACGCATACGCACCTTTTGCTCTGCTAACCCGCATGTATATGCAATTTCATCAAGGTTAACCTACATATACCTCTCTCTGATCATTAATTCTTTGCTCTTGACCTGTTGCACTATGATCTCTCATCTGAGTGAGTTATCTATATCATACCTCTGAGTGATATTCCATCAAGGACAACACTTGTATCATAATGCCAACACAAAGGGCATCTTCTTTCTATGATAACTTCTGCATCCTAAGTCCATTTTTGCCCATTCAAGTTGCAATAGATTCAGAAGGAAAAGATCTCTGCAATGGGACTATTTCCAGGAACTTCCTTGGACTTTCATTTTCCTCTATGAGAAACACTTAGACTTAGGAGTCTATCCAAAATCCATTTTGGATCACGCCTTCCCACTAAAATAACTTTTGGTCTCCAAAAGATTGATATATTGATCTGAATAGTAATTGAGAGTAACAGCACCATCTTATTTCAACCTCCATACACTTGCCTTGCATATTGCCTCTGAACCAAATCCTTTGACCACTTTCCTTCCTGGATATGTTGGTCCTCCTGGGAAGAACTATCTTCCTCCTTGCCTTCCTACAGAATTCCTGTTGAAATGGTCACAGAAGGTAGTTTGAACTTCTCTACCTTGATCATTGATCCAAGGTGGCTCAAACAAATTTGAAGTGACATCTTCTTCACAAAAACTTTCATTTGTACTTGTTTGACAAGCTGTCAACAACAACTATTAACAACAACAGAAACATAGACAACAACTAGATGGTCTAACTCCTGCTTCAAAAAAAGAAATAGATTTCACATCTTGTGAACACCTCCATGTCTTACATCTGCATACAAATGATGGACTAGACAACAAGCCCACAAAACATGCCTTTACAACAAATGACCCTTCAAGTCAAGCATGTAGAAAAAGACCATTAGGACTCTTTTTCAAAAGATTAAACGCTTCATTATTATCTCCATCTTGGAGACCAAGTTAACTTCTCTCAAGTCAAAATTACATGCACGTTGCAACAAAGCAGTCAACTCTTCAAGTTAATCACATATACATGTTCAAATACAAGGAAAACATCAACATCCCTGTGTTCATGCATCTCATGCTCGTGCATGCATTTCATCCTTCAACTTTCACTTAAGAACATTGTACTTTCGAAGCTGAAATGAAATATAACGTTGCAGCAACAAAGTGAGCCTCCTACTCAACTTTTCCATTCACCTTCTTGGTAGAAACCTGCAACTTGCATTCCATTAACAAAGAAATGTAAATAGATGCATCAATAGACATGCAATCTTAATTGGATAAAAACTCTAACCATTTCTCACCAATTCCTTTCAAAGGTACTACCTTTGTCTACACATCAGCATCAACATGTGAATCATCCTGAGACACATCATTCATGGAAACTACCTTTCCATTTCTGCCATTTTCTCTTTCCACCTTCAGCTTTTGTGGAAGCATTTCTGGATTCAAAGTCCAACACCTTTCAGCAAGATGCCCTTGCTTATGGCAGTAAGTGCAACACATGTGCATCCTCTTGACAACATGATTTGCCTTTTCTAATGGACCTTTGGCTTCTTACTTATTTCCCTTCAAAAGTTTCCTGTATGTGGCCATTCTCTTCCAACATCTAGAAACATTATGGTTATCCAAACCACAAAAGGAACGTGCAATTCGTTTCCCATACTTATGTGGAAATTTATCATTCTTTACAAAATCAAAAGGAATGTGGTTAGAACCAAATTTATACCTTTCTCTTTCACCTCTATTGCCTTCATGAGGAGGTGAATTGAATGAAGAAGTAGCTCCATTTGGAACACCATCAATCTCTTCAAGGCTCTCAAAGTTTCCACAACTCACTGGTTCAAGTGTGTGCTTCTGAACACCTGCATCCTGCAAATGATGTTTCATGCTATTGCATTCTTCCTTAATACAATCTTCACACTCTGCAATGCAACTCCTTGGAGTTGTTTCAATGGCCTTCATGGCAGCTTTAGAACTCTCTCCATAAGATTGTCCATAGCCAAGACCCAAATACTTAGGCCTTTCCTCAAACATTGTTGGCTCAACAATACATTGTGCATGTCTACCCAAGCCTTTTCCTTCATAGCCCATCTTGGACATTAGCTTGGAACCTATGCCTCTAGTATGTTTTTCAAAAGAACCAATATAAGCATTCTTATAAGAATTTGAAGACAAACAGGAACTATTTACCTCTTCTTCAAGCTGATACTTGAACAAGGCTTCTTTGACAACAAAAAGTTGTGACTCCAACTCATGCATCCTTTTCAGGTTCATATTAGCAATATGAAGTTGCCTCTCCATTTCCTGCAATTTGTCAGAAAGCATCTACCTCTCTTCCTCCATGGAATTCAACTACTCTCTAAGTATGTTGCTCTTCCTTCCATCCTCATACATTTCTCTCACCATATCCATCATGATGAAAAAGTCTTGCTTCATGTCTTCATTAAAGACTTTTGTGAAGAAAGAAGAATTTGAGGACTCAGTTGTAGAAATAGTCATTATGCCAATGAACAAAAGAACTTCAAACAAGATTAATAAAGAACTTATTCAGAAACCTTTTGCAACAAACCTCTTGTTCTTCAAGGATTGCCTTGGGTTCCTTTGGGATAGAAGAATTCCTTTAGCCCTTCTTCCTTCTTTTCCTTCCTGGACTGAGCTATCAATAGCTTTCCCTTCACCTCTACAATCTCAAACAATAGTCAATCTGCAAACAAGCATACAATCACTCAGAAAATCAATCCTTGATAGCCCAAACACCTTTCAGACAAGAAATCTTTGCTCTGTCCATCAAGCATTCTAATATAACCTTCTTTTAATGTGGGGTTAACTAATCTCAAGCTCTGATACCACCTGATCTGAAAATGGGGCACTTAGGCTTCTTTTCTAACTTACAAGCACCTCTCCCACTTCCAAAGCTTAAATATTCCCAAGTCTTTATGATTAACCGATGCGGAATTAAATATGTGCTTGAAAATAAGGTGTATGCTTATGGTTGTTTTAAATTGTTTATGTGTTCTAAACTGATTTGCTTAAACTGATATAAAACATATAACAGTGAAAAAATGTAGCAAATGACCATCACACATAAGACAGCAAGTTTAATATGGAGTTTACCCAAAACTCTTGGGCTACATCTCCTTGAGCTCTAGTCAACTCAACTAGGCTCTCTGGGATTATGGTCTAAGTTCTTTTACAAGATACATGCTCAACTCCACTGGTTTACACAGAACATAATGGGTTCAGAACACCATCTTATCCCCTGGCTCTAAAGCTCTCGGCTTTCTGGCTCTGGCGCTTGGCTCTAGCTCTGGCTCTCAGCTCTAGCTCTGGCTCTTCACCTCTTGCTTCTTTGGCTCTAGCTTTTGCTTTCTGCAACTTTCAGCTCTTTGGCTTTTCACTTGACCTCCAAGTGACCCCAAAGACTCCCTCAGCTACTCTGTACATTAGCTTTTCACTCTCTCTACTCTCCCTTGCTCTCAATTGAGCTCTCTACCTCCTTTGAGGTACTTTTCTGACTTTTCAGCTACCCTAGCCATCTCTCTGCAATTCATTATCCCTTTGCAGCTCTACGGCTTCTCTGCTTCCTGTCAGTTAGACTAGCCATCTGGCTCTGCGGTTCTGTGGCTTCAAAATGCATCATTTCCTGTAAAAATGCCTGTTTGCAATGTGGCATGATGATCAGGAGCGGTTACAGAGGTTTCGAGGCCTTCTCATAGGCAAAAACCCAAAAATGGAGAAAATTTCACTACACAGAGATTTCTGGAAAACACACTATCGGGTGTGATTTTTAGACTTGAAATCCCATTCAATCACCCCTAAAACCCCTATCAGGTCCGCCATTAAGTGTAATATTGCATTGCATAAGCGTTTTGGGTAAAATCCCAAATACACGAGAAAACATTCAAAAACCCGACAAAATCCCTTTTTTTATCGGACTTCAAATTTATCGAAATCACCCTAAAATCACATCAGGTCCGCCCTTAGCCGCTATCGCAATCCCCACCATCGATCTACGAGATCTCTGATCAATGGTCGATATCCAATTTCGGGTGACTTATGAGTAGGGAGGTTACCTGCCTAAAAAGGAGGTTTTCCTCTCTCTTCTGTCAGCCACGTGTCAACCAATGTGTGGGCTCAGGCAGAACCAGCCCAATACTGCTTTTCGCTTGAGGCCCGCCTGAAATCCTACCTTTACGGAACTTAAATTTTATGAATCACGCCTATAATTCCCCTTCAGATCCAGCTTTATCACTTTGAGCAATTTCCTTTTTATTTCAGTTTTTACACCAAAACGCGCTTATACACAGAAACCCGACATACATCGGATCTCAAAATTTACAGTGCCACGTGTATAAAATCCATCGAGCTCGGTGTTATCACCCCTTTTACATCACTGCGAGGTGACGTTGCAATGAGATATATCGCAATCGCAAGTCACGTTGGCTCGAGGGTCCATCCTTTGCCTCGTGGCATCGCCGACGCCAATCCACTGATATCGGCAATTGCAATATTACATGGGCCCAGGGTCCTTGCCTTATGTTATATTCACAAGTCTGCCTCCAACCCGATATGTCGGGGATCGGCAATTGGGGGTTTCTCCCCTTTTTGCTTAAGTTCGCCTTTTGGACCTCCTCCAATGCAATTTCCCTTTATAAAGGTTTTTTGCCATTTTTAGGGGATTTTGCCTCTTTTTCCAAAGAACAAAGGGCATCTTCTTTCTGCGATAACTTTTGCATCTTAAGTCCATTTTTTCCCATTCAAGTTGCAATAGATTCAGAAGGAAAAGATCTCTGCAATGGGGCTATTTCCAGGAAATTCCTTGGACTTTCATTTTCCTCTATGAGGAACACTTAGACTTAGGAGTCTATCCAAAATCCATTTTTGATCAATAGCTTGCGGAATTTCACTAGCGTGCAGGTTAGTTAATGAAATCAACAGTCCCAATTACTCACCGATCCGACGGTCACAATTAAATCACTCATCCGCTCATCATAATATCTCAAGTCGGAGGATTTCAAGGCTGATGCTATATCACTTAAAAGCTCTGATGCAATCAAGCTCACGGATCCGATAGGGTTATAAATCCACCTCTATAATTTTTTAGGTCTGGTTTTATAATAAATGCCAATTTCCAATGTAAATCAGACTCCGCTTACGGGATTTCTGTTAATACATGAATTAAAAATCCAAATCCGACTCGATGTTAATACGATTTCAGAAATAAATGGAAACATGCCAGATCTATTAAAACTCTGAGATTTCAAAGGCAAACTAATATTTCTCTAATACACAGCAAGAATTCGGAGGTTGCAAATACCTCCGGGATTGAACAATTTTAATAAAAATACACAGAGATATATGAGTTCCGCGCATAATCCAATTAGTCCAAATCCCTGTTTCGTCATTCGAAACTTACATTAATACACTCTACTCTAACTATTAGATCCTTAAACATTGGATCAAATCTGCCTATTTTAGACAAAAATCAAATATGAGCAATATCCTCCTCAAGGATCTCAACTAAATCAAAACTATTCTAATTAATTACTAAATCGTTCAATACTAAATTCTAGTTCAAAATCCTATCTAGAAAGCTGGTAAATTGATGGCTAAATGATCCCACTCCTTTTCTTGTAGATTTTTTCTGTATTTTTGGAATAAGTTTGAAGATTTTTTCCTCCAAGCCTCATGCTCCTGCATCAAACTCCTGAGGACAAAATTCTTCATGGGCTCCTATCCATGAGCTCTTCTATAGAACTGCCCAACTTTTGTAGCATGGCATTTGTCATCCAAGTAGCTTCAGCAATTGGTTGTTCCTTTCATTTGACCAAATACTGAAAGTACTCCTGTCCTTTGTTCTTCTTCAACAATTTATTGTCCAATATTCTCTCTGGTTCCAATTTCCTTGCTATAGGTAACTGTTTTATCCAATCAACCTCTTGTTCCTCCTGATCCTCTATTTTGTCTTTTGTCTGTTCCTTTTCATACCTGTATAAGACAGCAACATTAAATATTGGAGATATTCCAATGTCAGTGGGTAATTCAATTTCATATGCATTTGCAGAAAATTTTCTCAAGACTTTACATGGCCCAATTTTCTTAAACTTCAATTTATTATACTCCCTTTTTTGAAATCTTTCCTTCCTTAGGTATGCTAAAACCAAATCCCCAACTTCAAAATAATTTCTCTTCTCTTCAAATCTACTCTGCCCTTGTATTTGATGTTGTTGCCCTGTAGTTTTTGCTTTACCTGTTCATGTATTGTTTGAACTTCTGTAGCAAAATCTTCTCCTCTCAACTTGTCCCAAATTTCTCAATTCAATCACTCCTCTTGGGTGCATTCCATAATTTATATGGAATGGACTTTGCCCTGTACTCTTGTTAGCAGAATCATTATACGCATATTCTGCCTATGCCAATATTTGATCCCACTATTTTGGATGCTCACCTGCAAGACTTCTCAAAAGATTACCTAAGCTTTTATTCACAACTTGAGTCTGTCCATCTGTCTGAGGATGATAAGCAGAACTGAAACTCAATTTAGTTCCAAGCTTCTTCCATAAAGTCCTCCAGAAATTTCCAACAAATCTAGTGTCTCTATCTGAAACAATGCTCTTAGGTAACCCATGTAATCTTACAATCTCCTTAAAAAAAAGATTAGCAATATGAGTAGCATCACTGGTTTTATAACATGGAATAAAATGTGCCATTTTTGAAAATCTGTCAATTACTACATAAATTGAATCATTTCCTCTTTGACTTTTTGGTAAACCCAAAACAAATTCCATACTTACCATATCCCAAGGCCTATCTGGAATAGGTAATGGAACATACAAACCTGTGTTCTGGCTCCTTCCTTTTGCATACTGACAGACTTTGCAATTTTCACATACTTTTCCACTTTGGCCAAAAATAAAACTTGCTCAATTGTTCATAAGTCTTGTTTGTACCGAAATGTCCTCCAAGTCCTCCACTGTTTTTATCCATGATCAAATTCTCCCTCATCGAACAACTTGGTATGCACAGTTGATTCCTTTTAAATAACAGTCCCTCTTGCAGGAAATAATCCAGCCACTTGCTTCTGTCTAACAAAACAAGATTCGTACAAGCTTCAAATGCCTCTTTAAAATCTAGATCTTTCTCATATAACTCTTTAAGAAAATCAAAACCCAACACTTGAAATTGATTTTCTTGAGTTAAAAAGCTTTTTCTACTTAAGGCATCTGCTACTTTGTTTGACTAACCAATTATATGTTTTAATACAAAATTAAAACTTTGAAGGTATTCTACCCATTTTGCATGCTTTTGGTTAAGCTTTGGTTGCTACATAATGTATTGTAATGCATGGTTATCTGAATAATGTCTCCACTTCTTCAAATATTGTACTACTACATAAAACTCTTTGTCATAAGAAGAATATTTCTTCTTTGTCTCATTTAGCTTTTCGCTAAAATAAGCTACAGGCCTGTCCTCTTGACTCAAAACAGCTCCAATGGCTTCTCCACTGGCATCACACTTCATTTGAAAAGGTTTATTAAAATCAGGCAAAATTAAAATAGGTTTCTCAGTAATCTTTCTTTTCAATAGCTGGAAGAGCTTTTCTACTTCAGCAGTCCATCCAAATGGTTATCTTTCTTTCTTTATTGTGTCAACAATTGGAGCATTGACCTTACTAAAATTTCTTATAAATTTCCTGTAAAAGCTAGCATGTCCATGAAAGCTTCTTACCTCAAAGACACTCTTTGGCGAAGGCCACTCCATGATAGCCTTGATCTTCTTTGGATCCATTTTTAATCCTTCAACAGAAACAACAAAACCCAAATACACCAACTCCTCCTTCATGAATGAGCATTTCTTTAAATTTAACAATAATTTCTCTTGTTGTAGCCTCTGTTAGACATAATGTAGATGTCTCACATGCTCCTCCCTGGATCTGTTGTATACTAATATATCGTCCATATATACTATTACAAACTTACCAATAAATTCCTTTAAAACTTCATTCATAAGTCTCATACATGTACTAGGTGCATTTGACAATCCAAAAGGAATTACCATCCACTCAAATAATCCTTCATTGGTTTTGAAAGCAGTTTTCCACTCATCTCCCTCTCTAATTCTAATTTGATGATAACCACTTTTTAAATCTAACTTTGTAAATATCTAGCTCCACTCAAACAATCTATCAAATCTTCAATTCTAGATAAAGGAAATATGTACCTAATTGTTATCTTATTGATTGTTCTCGAATTAGTGCACAATCTCTAGCCTCCATCTTTCTTTGGGCTCAACACTATTGGCACTACGCAAGGACTCAAGCTCTCTCTAACCAGTCCCTTGTCTAGCAATTCCTGAACTCGTTTCTTGATCTCTTCATTCTCTGTGGGAGTCATCCTGTAAGCTGCTTTATTAGATATATTTGCTCCTAGAATCAAATCTATGTGATGACTGAATTTTCTAATGGGTGGTAACTCATCAGGCAAATCATCTACAATGATATCACAGTATTTATCCAGCATCTCTTGAATTTCAAATGGTAAATCAGAAACTTTTGTGGAAGTAAATATTACCTTGAGTTTGCAAACCAACGCATAACTTACATCATCTTCCTCCATCTGCTGTAAGTACTCCTTTCCACTTAGAAAAAAGGTTTTTGAAGCAGGTTTCTATGATGTATCATGTTCCTCTAGTTGCAATAATGTATGATTGACACCATCTTTGTTGAATTTGTATGTATTCTTCTTTCCATCATGCACAGCTGCCCTGTCATACTACCATGGTCTACCCAACAGTATATGACACACATCCATAGGCATCACATCGCACAGGATTTTGTCTCTGTATTTTCCCAACTGCAACTCCACTTCACATTGTTCATTTACTATCAACTGATATCCCTTTTGAAGCCATGAAACCTTATAAGGTGTTGGATGTTTCTTTGTTTTCAACTTCAACTTCTCCACCACTTCTGTGGAGACCAAGTGATATGTACTACCACCATCTATTATCATCTGACAACAATTCCCTTGAACTTTGCACACTGTCTTGAACAAGGTTTTCATTTGTGCTGGTTCAACAATTTCCTTAGTTGGTTTCAACAAAACTTTGTTGACTACCAAATATTCCCCTTTCTCTAGTACATTCTCTTCATCAATTACCTTTGTTTCTTCCTCTTCAGTTTTTGCAACAATTGCATTCCTCTAATTCATTCCCACATTTTCTGGGCACTCATAGGCTTTGTGTCCCAGTTTGTTACATCTGTAACATCTTACTTCTCTTCCTCTACCTCTGCCTCCTCTTCCTCTAGAAAAACTCCCTTTGCCACTTGCATCACCTCCTCTGGGTGCATGTTGACTTGAGCTGCTACTAGCTCCATCTCCACATGTTGTAGATCTTCCTCTACCACCTTGTTTTACCCTTCCTCAGAAAGTACCTCTATTTCTGGTAGACTGCTACCTCTAGAGTTTTTCTTCAGCCTTCAGTACCATCTGATAAGCTTCTTCTATTATTTTAGAAGACAGTACACTTATCTCATCTTGAATGTCCATTCTAAGACCATTCACATATCTGGCAACCTTCTCATCTGTATCTTGAATTTGTCCTACTCTTATACTTACTTTATAGAATTCCTCTGTGTATTCTTTTACTGTCATAGACCTTTGTCTAAGATTCTGCATCTATCTAAATAATGTTTGCTGATAGTCACTTGGTAGAAACTTACCTCTCAATTTTGCCACCATCCTATTCCAATTCTTAATTGGTTGTTTGCCAAGTTTTCTCCTTTATGCCTGTACTCCATCCCACCAAAGTGTTGCATGTCCTTTCAGTTTCATGACAGCAAAATTTACCTTTTTCCCTTCATCTGTTTCTTCATAATCGAATAATTTCTCCATATCATTTATCGAATCAATCAATTCCTCAGGGGTTAAGACTCCTGTGTAGATCGAGACTTCTAGTCTAGGCTTGGATGTTGATCTCAATACAAACTTAAAAAATCTCATTTCAGGAGTTACCTCTGTAGGTTCCTCATCTTCTACAGCTCCAGCTTCAGGTTCGCTAACATCTCCATCATCTGCATCTCTTCCCATCTCCACTGCTTCCAATTTGGCTTGCATCTGTTGCACAGCTTCTAACACTTTAGCATTTGCAACTAGTTGTGCTCTTCTTCGACCACCACCTCTTCCTCCAACTCTGAAATCCATGTTGGATTTCTTCTTCTGCTCCTTGAGATCTTACTTAATGTCAATAATCTACTCTGATACCACAAATGGTGGCCTGGGTGCAGGCGTGATTGACAAACGCTCAAATCCTGTCACTATATCCTCTAATTCTGGCAGAATTCCTTCTTCCTTATCATACAGAGTATCAGTCATCTATTTAAGAACTGATAATTTTATTGATTTAGTAGGGTCACCAAATATCGCCCCCAACCATAGCGGATTCCACTATACACTATATCATTGCATATCGCAACCATCGGCGAGTATCAAATCTTTAAACAACACGATGCAATCTCCACTGTCTGATCAAGTCTCTAATCCGACAGTCAGCTCCTCGCCCGATCAAATAAGTTGCTCAGCATTCCTTCGCCGTAGACCAAACCTCCAGTTGATCTGACGACCAATAGCGATTTCGAGCGCACAAACTGCACAACCCATAATCAAAATCCAGACCTGATGGAAATTATAAATTGCCAATATAAAAAAAAATCGAGTCTGACCTCTCGCTTAATAGTCGTTCACTTTTTCAACCTAAAATCCATCGGATGATGAGGCCCGAGTGTTCTACGGCTTGCGAAATTTCACTAGCGCGCAGGTTAGTCAATGAAAACAATGGTCCCAATTACTCACTGATCTGACGATCGCGATTAAATCGCTCATCTGCCCATCGCAATATCGCAAGTCAGAGGATTTCAAGGCCGATGTTATAACACTTAAAAGATTTGATGCGATCAAACTCACGGACTCGATAGGGTTATATATCCACCTCTCTAATTTTTCAGGTCTGGTTTTATAATAAACACCAATTTCCAATGTAAATCAGACTCCGCTTATGGGATTTCTATTATTACATGAATTAAAAGCCCATGACCGACTCATTGTTAACATGACTTAATAAATAAATGGAAACACGCCAGATCTATTAAAACTCTGAGATTTCAAGGGCAAACTGATATTTCTCTAATACACACCAAGAATTCGGAGGTTGCAAATACCTTCGGGATTGAAAAATTTTAATAAAAATACATAGAGATATATGAGTTCCACACATAATCCAGTGAATCCAAATCCCCCTTTCATCATTCGAAACTTACATTAATACACTCCACTCTAACTATCAGATCCTTAAACACTGGATTGAATTTGCCTATTTTAGACAAAAATCAAATTTGAGCAATATCCTCCTCAAGGCTCTCAAATAAATCAAAACTATTCTAATTAATTACAGAATCATTCAATCCTAAATTCTAGTTCAAAAACCTATTTAGAAAGTTGGTAAATTGATGGCTAAAGGGATCCCACTCCTTTGCTTGTAGATTTTTTTTGTATTTTTGGAATAAGTTTGAAGACTTTTTCCTCCAAGCCTCATGCTCCTGCATCATTTATTGTACCAAATAACAATGACATTATTGGAAGAACAGAGTAACCTTGCTGATATAACCTTTATGACAATGTGAATCTATGGCATGACAGTACACTTGATGTTCCAACCTTGGCAAAATTGTGGCATGGCAGTGATCTACATGAGAGTGCACTTGGTATTTGACAGTGTCTTTTGATATTTGATAGTGTTCCTTGTACATGACATTTTCTTGATGATATGATAGTACTTGAATGACATACCACAATGACAGCAGTATACCTATATGGTAGTAAATGGTTATTGAACAATGATAATTTGCAACTAGTAACCTTGATGATGATGATATACAGTTGTAGCAATAAGAATTTATAGATTACAGAGTGGTTAGAGATAACAGTGGTATGATTCGGCTTTTTGTCTGAGAAGAGGAGAGATTTTGTTTAAGGTGCGATGGGCAGTGGTCGGATTGATTAGAATTGAGCAGTAAGGCTGCTAGGACTTGATAATGTTATACCTATCGAATGGAGAAGAAAAACCTTCATTACAATTTCATTATATTAATTTAGAGCACAGGTGGATCCAGTCTGAAAATTGTGAAATGTGGTATGTCGACTCTTCGAGATGGAGGGAAGCCTGTGCAAGGCAGGTGATTAGATTCACCTCCAAGTTGTATCCTGAGAACAATTCAAGGTGGAAAAGGTGGTGTTAGGGTAGGATGTAGTGTGGACAGGACATTGGATCACTCGTCTAGTTGCAACTGGTACACAAGGAATTGGAGCCTGAGATCTAGGGTGTTGGAGTTTCCTCCCAGTTGTAGTTGGTATACAAGGTGTTGGATCCTCCTTCCATTGCAGTTAAAACCTAACGTAATTATTTTGAAGACAAATATTAAGAATTTTTCATTGGTTTTTGACCCGGAGGGGGTTTTCCATCTAAAAATCTATGTGTCTATTTTCTTATTGTTGAGAATTGTTGAATGGTTTTATTTACTGCTTTTATTATTTGATATTGATTAATGTGAATTACTAATAAAGTTTAACTTAATGCTCTAAAGATATTAATAAGTTGTTAATTACAATGAAATACTTATTCACCCCCCTCTCAATATTTCCAAAAATTGGTATCAAAGAAGGTTCCTTCAATAGCATCTTAACAGTTGGAAGGTAGATCTCAGGATATAGAAAAAAGAAAAACAAAGAAGCAAGTCGTCAAACATTCAAAGGAAGTTGCAGGTATTGAAATAATTTCAGATCCTATTACAGCCGATAACAGGAAGGAAGCTCCTACAGAAGAAGATGAAAAGATGAATGAGATCAAGTTTCAAAATGAAATTTTCATATTTATAAAGGATCTTAAGGGTGAAAAATAAAAGGTTAAATTTCTGGGAGCAGAACTGAAGGCAGTAAAAGGACGTGTCTTGCCTTAATAAGAAAAATGAAAAATCAATGTGAATCATCAGCAAACTTAAAGTGTTACTGGAAGAAGCTAGAAAATTTGAAGAATCACTTGGGAAAGAACTCGAAGAAAGTAACAAAGAATGGTAGAACAAAGAGAAGGAAAATCGCACACTCAAAGAAGAAGTTGCTCCATTGAAACTCCATGCACAGGAAATGAAAAAGAAAGAGAGAGACTCAATAAGCCAACAAAAAGAATCTGGTAAAAGGTATTCATGTGAAGTTTATCAAAAGAAAAAGGAATTGGATACGGTTATTGAAAAAATAGACAGGCTCGGGAAGGGAAATGGAAGACAAAAGGAATAGATACAAGTTCTCAACAGAGAAGTAGAAAAGGTCACTCTTCTATAGCTACAATTAGAAGAAGCAAAAATAATAAGACAAATCTTAGAAATTCGGTTTCAAGAAGACCTTAATCAAAATAATGAAGAACTTGATGCAACACTTATTGAAGTCAACAAATTCAAGGATTGGAAAAAGGAACACTTACAGGTTATTGACATAAAAGATCAAGAATTGGCTCAATTGAAGATGAAGGTAGAAAAAGCAGGTAAAGCTCCATGTGACAAAGGAACAAGCTCCAAGGCTTCATAGAGTCAAATCAAGGATAAGGTTGATCAAGATGAAAGACTAAAGAAGATTAAAATGTTGTGGCTCCAAAGATTAATGTTGAAGCAATCAAGGAAAAAGGTCAACAAAGGAATGCACCATCGCCTCCAAAGAAGAATGAATACAGGTACGCTAATTTTTTTAATGGTTATTTTTTTCATGTACTAACTTTGGACATATGGCTAGGTATTGTAAAGATTATGATAGGTGAAATTATCAAGGGCATTATTAAAACCCTAGATGTAGGTTTGTTGGATCACAAGACATATTTCAAAACAACTTTGCCAGCATAAAGTATATGTCATTTTCTCAAATATTCAGGCCCGACATTGAATGTTATAAATGCCATAATTATGGTCACTTAGGTCACAATTGCAAGTACAAGATGGAATCAACCATGAATGACAAACTTAACATCAAGTACAAGAAGGTATGGAGAAGAAAATAGGTACAAGAAGTTCAAGCAAAGAAGAAATATCAGCAGTCGTGCTTTCAGGATTTGTAAGAGTAAAAAGTCATGATGAATCAATAGCCACATTCGATGATGACAAGGTTCAAGAAGTTCTAGCCAAAGAGTTTGGTGATACGATATTTTGAAAAATACATCTTATTGACTCCCTAAATTTTGAAGAGTGGGAATCTATGCAGCAATATCTGGCATGTTTTTTAATGTCTATCTACTGATAGGTCGACAATTGACAGATATGCAGTGTTATGAGCAGAATAACAACTTCAAGTCAGATGTGCCTAGTTCATAGTAGGTTCAGGGACAAGAAACAGTCAAGCCAATCCATTGGAAGAGATATTTGATCAAGAGAAGAAAAGTTAAAGGAATACAAGTCCACAAGTGATTGTCATATCTTTAAAAATTGATAGATTATTTGAGCAGTGCAGAGTTGCAAAAGGTCATGGCAAGCTGTGAAAGGCAAGAATTCAACTGTGGATATCTGGATAAAATCATAGTATGATAGGGGAGACAGGTCATTGCAGCAAGTATTGAGGAAAGCATTTCGAAGACTTACATGTACTTTACAAAAAGATAGAGGAAGGCTTCTTGTAAAGGGGAGCAAAAGCATATTACAAGTCCACAAGAACTGGGTAGATTGTCATGAGATTCACCCTTTTCCATTGATGTCAAAGGGGGAGATAAATCAAGAGAAGAAGATCACAACATGAAGTCAAGGAGAGTTGTACTCGCAAAAGGAGTATGTGTGCTACCATCAATGAAAAGGGGGAGATCGTTGGACATTGGGTTCAAAGCTCTTTGTGTGTTTAATGACATGGACTAACCGCCTCTCGTGGATCATAACTCTAGTGATTATAACATATTCTAATTCTTGCTGGTTTTAATCTAATGGCAATCGTGATTTCAACAAATGGTATCAAAGTGACGGGTCTCAAGTTCAAAACTCCTTCAGATAGCATTGGGGGAGATTGTTGGACATTGGATTCAGCACTCCCATGTGTTTCACGACATGGACTAATCACCTCTCATGGATCCTAACTCTGGTGATTGTAGCAGAGAGTAATTCCTACAGGTTTTAGTCTAACGGGGAAAACAAAAGAAGAAGATCAAGGCATGAAGACAAGGGGATTTGTACTCATAGAAGGAGTGTGTGTTTCCATTAATGACAAAGGGGAAGATTGTTTAATGGCAGATTCATTGATGTCAATGGCTTTTAATGAATATTCTTATATTTTTCTGAATTACATCAAGTTGGAAGTTCCAATGTTGGATGGTTGGAAACCTTATTTCTAAGGTTTGGGTTCTATGAGCTAAGTGTTAGAAAATCAAAAAGGCAAAAAGATTTTACTATGTTGATAATTAATTGTGAAATATTAGTGTTCTTATTAACTTCTTTATGTTCTTCCTTTTTCTTTGTTTCATCAAGCAATTACCAAAAAAAAACATGAAGATCAATGGCCACCAAATGTAGGCACTTAGCCAAGGCTAAAACCCTTATGTAAGGGAAAACCTAGTCAAGAACTCCTCCTTAAGTAATTCAAAATGAGATAGACCAAGACCTAATACCTAGAGACCTTCCTCCTCCACCAAGTCAATTTTCCAATGAGATATAGAAACCTTCAATAGTATCTTCTTGTCCAACAGAAATAACTCAGAAATTTTGGCCCCGACTTCACTAGCAACTTCATAATTTCGGCCTCCCCAGCAACTGCAAAATTTCGGCCCGCAATAGCTATCCAAAACTTCACATGTGTGAGATAAGAGAGAAATTTTGGCTTCTTTAAAATGTTGGCCTCCTTCTTTACTAGACTTTTCCTCTTCTCCCCTTGAAATTCGCACTTTTTCTTAGCTCAGAAACTGCAGATCAAACTTGTTGAGTTGGTGCTTCAAATGAGGACGAATTGCTCTAGTCTATAGGCTTCTTGTGAGGTCAAATTCCCCTGTTTGAGGCCGACTTTTCCTTCCTTTGGGACGACTTGGTCGGGGAGGCCTATAGGACCTAAAATACAATAAAATAAATTTCTTCCTTGACAAATAAATCCTAAGAATGGTTCTTTACATTATGACACGGACAAGGAATCTTGACATAAACCTTAGAAGCCTGCAATGGAGGCTTTGACCTATAAAAAAATGAACCAAGCATGAAATGCATGCTTTAATAAGTCAATTTGTTTAATAATAATAATAATAAAGAATCTTTCTTTTGATAAATACATTACATCATGACTCAAATAAAATTATGAAAACCAACACTAGCTACATTCTTCAACACTTCCTCTTAACTAGGGAGGTATTCATAATTACAAATATATAGAGGTACATGGAAGATCTCCAAAATGAACTACAAATAGTTCCAGCACACTCAATGCTACAGACTAGAAACCTAACCAGGGTATTCTATTCGAGTGGGACTAGGATGGACTCAAGCTTTCAGCGGTTTAGGTACCATTAGGCTTACTTGCTAACCATCAACCTAGGGATCTAGGTGTGTATCCAAGGTCAGAGCTCCAAGACCAACTCCACCCTCCCTCTTCGAGATTTAGACATCAACACAAAGGTCGGCCAGATGTCCTCTCAAGCATCCACCATTAGATGCTTCATCTCTCCCTAATAAACTAAACCAGATATATCCATTTGTCCAAGCATGCTTCCAAAATGTTCATTCTTCTTGTGGAGAGATCTACCTATACAAACACAAACCCCAATCAGTAATAAACTTTCAAATATATATAAAAGTAAACACAAACCTACAGTGTCCTCGATCATTTAGATGTTTCTAATATCATCAAGTTATCCATATACAATTTTGTCGAAACCTTTCTTCTTTCATTTCTTCAGCAACATCGAATACATCATCAGGTTTTCTCAAGTCTTTTGTTTGCAACTTCATGAACAACCATCGATAGTACTTTTGTTTACTTTAAAGTATTCATTGTCATAATATGTCCTCCCTCTTAAATGGGGAGATATACCCTTTCTTCTATCCAGGCTCCCTCTTAACTTAGGGAGATCAACTACTTCCTTTCTTTATAACATCGGAGAATATTTCATGGCTTTTATTCCTTCTTACGGTATCAAGGTTATCTTGATCATTATCATTCACATAACTTTTTTCATCGTGATTATCAATATTATCAAGTCATTTTTACTTACGAACATCTTCAACATCTTGAAGATTATGTACCTACAAAACTTTAATAGCAAGTACAACCAAAATACATATATAGAAGCACGAAGTTAACTATATCATAAGCATTTTGATTTTAGACATTAAACGCCTAAACCTAGTTAGGTTCATAATCAGCAAAAATTACATCTCTTTACATACTAGACTTCAATTTCTTGTTAAGGTTTTGTCATAAACCCTAGACTTCATCTTTGAGACACAACGCCTTAGATATTAGTAATTCAATCAAATAACAATCCTACTATACATCTAAGGTTTCAACAATTTTAGACTCTACTAGGGTTTGTGTTGATCTTTAATATACCTTGGACAAGTGGTTTCCCATGGGTTTGTCTCTACCTAGGGAAAAGTGTCCAAAATAATTATTTTCCTAAGTGTGATTTTATAAAGTGAAAATGACTTTAAAGTGGTAAAGTCACTGTTAAATTATAAAGTGAAAAGTGAATTTAGACTTAAAGTACAATGTGGGTACTTTATTTAATGGGTGAGTTAAAAAAAAAACAAAGTAAACTTTGAAACAGGAACTATAAACTCAAAACGAGAACTCTAGCCAAAAAACCTTGTAAAAACATCAAAAACAGTGATAAAAACAAAAAGTGTTGATGTTGGAATAACACCTTTTTTTTTCTAGGGTAAATTTTCAACGTGTTTTAAAAATGGCGGCGAAAACCAATTTTTTATGCAAAAATTGTACAAAAAACACCCTCAAAACGAAAAGTGTCGATGCTGGGATAACATTTTTTTTCAAGGGTAAAATTTCAACATTTCGAAATAATGGCGTAAAATATTTTATCATAACCCCGAAAAACATTAAAATTTAAAAAAATTAAATAATGAAAACATAAAATTAAATTAAAAATTAAAACAACGAAAAAA
>APFE031054354.1:82832-125246 GCA_000404065.3 Pinus taeda
AATAATAATAAAACAACTTGAAAATTCGTTAAATAATCATAATTTTAAAAAAAATTGGACATAATAAATTTTAAAGTGTGAAAAATAAGTCCTCTAAAAAAATGTATGTTGCATTAACACGTTGCATCAGCGCATTTCAAAATCAACATGAAAATCACTAACGTTTAAAAACAAATATTTATATTTGATACATAAGAAAATTTAAAGTGTCAAAAATATGCTCCCAAAACAAAGAATTGTATTCTGCATTACCACTTTTCAAAATCAGGTCACATTTTTACTACCGCTATGAAACGGGTAACCGTATCAGTTATTTAAAGTGCCAAAAACTATGCTCTAAAAAAAATATGTGTGTTCTGCATCGCCCTTTTTCAAAATCGGGTCAATTTTTTGCTATCTCTACGAAACGAGTAACAGTATCAGTTTACGTTGTTAAAATAGAAAGTGAGAATTAAATGCACATTTATTCTTATACCTTGATCTAAATGAATCTGAGCCATTACATCTTAGGGTTGCCCAAAAGTCATTTAGGGAAACAAAAGGGGGGAAAGAAAAGAGAGACTGCATTCATTCTTCATGAGCATATTGGAGAAAGTAGGCTAAGAGCTAGAGAAAAGTTATGAAGAAGAAATTTGTTGCAGCAAGCTTAAGGAGTGATTTATGGGCAAAATTGGGCATGGAAATCAAGGCATAGAAGACAACAGAAGGTATAATATGAACATCAATGAATGTTGTGAGTTACACGTTGTTTGAGAGACATTTTTGAAAAAAATGAAAATAAAAATCTATACAATTTGTACAGTGGTATGGAAATCCATATAGTTCATACGGAGTCCACACAGTTGTATCCATACAGTACATATTTTCAGTGTCAAGTGTGCACAGAAATCGAGGCAAAGTGGGCACAGTTTTCAAAGAGTTTTGAGCTGAAGAGATAAGTTGTATTTTGTTGTTTTGTTTTGTCTGCAAATATATTTTTCCTGAACTTGAAAGATAAATAATTTTGAAAAGCTCTCTAACAAGTTTTCCCCGAAGAAGATTGAAGGGGTTTTGCCTGGGTATAAGTTGACCAAAAATCTGTGTATTTTTATGTTTGTTTTTGGTCTAGTTATGTCCATATTTATTTTCAGTATGTGTTGACAGTCCCATGTATTTTAATCTGAAATTTTCATTTCCAAATTTCTATATGTTGAGTGAATGTTTAGGGGAAATGGAATTTAACCAAATGTGAGTGATGAGGTGAAATTAAAACCAGGTTGGAATTGTAGGAAACATTTTTTTAGTCATCAAATTTCAACATGGTATCAAAGGTACAGGCTGAAAATTGCAGTTTGAACAGTAGACAATAGTTTGGGACAGCAAACAGTGGTTTGGAAAGGAAACTGATATTTTGGAGAAACAAGTGAAATTTCATACGGACTGAACTTTTGGGATAGAAAGGTGTGTTGGAAAGTTCATTTCTCCATTTTCTTCATTTTGTAAATTTTGGACAGCAGTCATGGCCATGTTCTTAAGGATAGAGGACAGACTAGATGGGATATCCAACTATGTCGTTTGGAAGGACAAAATTCAGATAGTGTTTGAGGGGACAACAGTTTGGGACATAGTGCAGAAAGTGGTTGTACCTCCTACTACTGCAGATGAACTTGTTGAATTCACAAAAAATAATGCAAAGGCAAAAAAGATTTTGATGAACAGTCTGAAGGATCATGTGGTTCCTCAGGTGAGAGGAAACACATATGCATATCAGATGTGGATAGCTCTAACCACTCTCTATCACAGTACCAGTGAGAGCAGGAAGACGGTACTCAAAGAACAATTGAATAAAATTAGGATGACAAAGGCTGAAAGTGTATTCCATTATCTTGGCAAAGTCAAACAGAAGTGATGATTTGATTGTTATTGGTGAGGCAGTTGCACCCACAGAGTTAGTCAAGATAGATGTAGCAATACTTCCTAAGTCTTGGGAGGTCTTTGGAGATGTTGTTACCTCTAGGGAGAATCTTCCCAATTGGGATAGATTCTGGGATGATTGTGTGCAGCATGAGATACGGAAGACTGGCAGTGGTGGGGTGAAGATAGCAAATGAGGAGGATGTAGCCTTGACAGCCAGGGGGGAGAACAAAGATAAGGCCAAGAAAGGGGTCTCATCATATGGGGTTAAGGGAAAGGAGGAGAAGAAGAAGAAGAGAAATACAGATATATCCAATGTCAAATGATGGGCATGTCAAAAGATGGGACACTATGTTGCTACGTGTCCTGAGAGTAAGAGCAAGGGTAAGAAGGGCACTGCGGCTTCAACAGAGATGGAGCAGTTTGCTTCACAATTTGACCAAGACTTTGCATTTATTACTTCCACATTTAATATGAGTATATCATCTAATGTGTGGTACATAGACAGCGGGGCTTCCCGCCATATCACAGGTGCACGGGAGTTCTTTTTAGAGCTTGTAAAGAGGGCACTTGATATTGAGATTGTACTAGGAGATGATCGCACTATGAGAGTTGTTGGTGTGGGGACTGTGACCTTTGAGAGGGAGTCTTTGCCTCCTTTGAAGGTCATGGATGTTTTGTATGTTCCGAGGATGAAGAAGAACTTGATTTCAGTGTCTGCTATGGAGGAGAAGGGGTTTCATGTCACTTTATTAGGAGGGAAAGTATTGATGGATCCCATGGGAGCTTCCATCACTTTGGCCAAAGTGATTGGAGTCCTCTCTGGGAAACTATACAGGTTCATTTTTCAATTGGCAAGAGCATTGGTGGGTAGCACATCTGGTAGCACTCACACTAGTACCACCAATAGTAGAGACTTGTGCGAGTTATGGCACTGGAGGATGATGCATATGCAGCATGGATCTTTGAGAGTACTAAGGGAGATCACTATTGGAGTTCCTGCTTTTAGTGTCGAGCATTATGAGGCCTGCAGAGGGTGTGCTTTGGGAAAGTACACCAAGTTCCCATTCCCAACGAGCGACAGTAGATCGACAGGTATACTAGACTTGATTCATATTGATGTTAGTGGTCATATGTCTCATGTGTCTTTGGGTGGTTATGAGTATTATGTTATATTCATTGATGACTACTATAGGAGGAGTTGGATATATTTCCTAAAGACCAAGGGTGAGGTCTTCAATTGCTTTAAATATTTCAAAGCTCTTGTGGAAAAGCAGACAAGTAGGAAGATTTGGGTCTTGAGGTCAGACAATGGTGCTGAGTACACCAATGGTGGGTTCTCTGACTTCTATGCACATGAGGGCATTAGGAGAGAGTTCATGGTTCCTTACAACCCCCAGCAGAATGGGGTGTCTCAAAGGAAGAACAAATCTATTGTTGGGTGATCCAAGTGGCTCCAGAGACACACACAGGATAAAGAGGACACAAAAAGGGTCAAAAATCAAAGTGATCATAATGTTATAAACTAAAACTAGAGTGTATATCTCGTCATCCTGATCGTGGTGGTGTGCACGATTCGTCAAACCGAGTATGTATATGAAAGTTAGGAGCAGTCAAATTTTAGGTTGACTTGGGTGACGGGGCAAGGTTAACGAGGCAACAATTTGGACAAAATCTAGCCACCAGATTCCGGCCAACCTGGGCCAGATTCTCGATGAATTTGTAGCCTAATTAATTTGTCCCCTTCAGTCATTTTTTGAATTTTTAAAAATGACTATTGATTTTTTTAAATCAAAAAAATATATAAAAAAAATGGTGGCGAGTCATGACCCCCGCCACCGTCGTTGGATCCCAAATCACATAACAAAATTTAAATTTAAATGGCTCGGCGGCCATCACCCCGTCGAGCCCTCCACCCTCCAACCGAACCATATACACATTAAACTATGTTAAGGGTTGTGGGTCGGCCACCTCCTGTGGACCCAACCAGCACCCAACCTCCATATGCCTTGTATTGACCGAGGGTGGCAAGGCTTGAACCCACTCGGTTGGTACGACGGGCCTGCCTCCCGGGCACCCTCACACACAATCAAACCTCATATGATGTGTCACACACCAAACTCCAATGAGCAAACCATTAAATGCACCCTCCATTTATCATCCAACCCTCCACTGGTTTCAAAATTTAATGCAACGCTTAAATGGCATGCCAAAAATCAAACGCACCATTAAATGGTTGTAAACCATGCGCCAAAAAAAAAAAAAAAAAAAAAAAAAAAAAAAAATGGTTGTAAACCATGTGCTATACAAAAAACAAAAAAACAAAAAACCAAAAAAAAAAAAGTTATATATATCTATATATATATATATATATATTATATATATATTATAATATATATATATATATATATAATATATTATATATATATATATATTAAAACAATTTGGGGTTTAATATGGAAGGGTCAGGGTTTGACCACCCGACCTCCTCATAATTTGTTGTCGTACCAATCCACCTAAACGGATTCATTGGTTTATCCGCCCGCAAACTTATATAAACCCGTCTTTCATCATTGTGCCCACGCATGGAGGAGCAAGAGAAAGCATGGAAAATAAGGCAAAGCGATTTTTTTTATTAATTTTTATGCAGATGGAACCATGACTGAGCAAAATTTCCAGGACAGTGAAATTTTTGCAGTGTCCAAATTGGATAAATTTTATGTTGCTCTTACACCTCTCAGCGACACAAACCCAATGGCGCAGTCAGTTTCCTGATCTGAATAGCAGATTTGCAAAGGACCCGAAGGAGGGAATCTTTGAGAAATCTAGGGGGAATCTAAAAGATTCCTTGAGCCCCAGATTCTCACTTTCTCAGAATTTAGAAATTTGACAATCGATTGTGCACTATTCGATGCCACAAATCTGATGGTGCATTCATATTTTCCATTTGCTCATTTCATTTTTTGGCCACTTTTCTAAGTGGAATGCAGGTGCCAGCATTCATGTGCGAGCAATCATTTCCATGTGATTCGATGCTATGAGATCGATGGTCTGAATAGCTTCAGTAGTTTGACATTCTCTTCTTCATATGGCCCCAGGATGTGAGGTATATTCAGTGTGTTCATGTACTTATTTTGCTATGCATTGTGCTGCACAGATCCCTATTTGATGTTTGATGTGGGATCTTATTTCTTACTTGTTTTCATGATTCCTACTTGATGTGACATGGAATCATTTGTGTAATGTACTTATTTTCATGATTTGTCATGTTTTATTTGAGATCCCTTTGTTGTATGTTGATGGGATACTCATGTTGTCGCCATATATGGTTGCATTGAGATCCCTTTTATGCCATGTCAGCGGGATGCTCATTTCATCATGCATGAGTTTGTGTCATACTAATAGGAGTCTTTTGACTGAGAGTTCCTGTAACAGGACATCTCTTGGAGCCACTCCTGTTTGAGGGTATTTTTCCTTGTATGATAGCAACATCATCTCTTATATACATCATCATTATTGATAGCACTTAATGCAGCATCCTACACCATCTTGACAGCGAGGCCCGGAGACGTAGTCCCTCCTCGATGAACTCTGTTATCAACATCTTATGTTTTCATGTGCTGATGATTGCCATGTTCCTATTCTTTACAACATATAGATGTATTCATTTATGTTGTTTTAAAAATGCAATTTAACACATCACAAAAGTAAAAGGTCTTGAAAGGGTCTTTTGTCACACCCGAACCTGAATCAAGTGGTGTCAGAGTGGTCTTTGTGTGGATGTGAATTGCAAGCGTGAACAATGGAACGTGCAGCGACAAAGGATGAAAAAGAGATGTATGAGACCATACTCAAAATTTTCAAAAGGGTGGAAATAATGTATGAAACTCTACAGAAAGAGACAGAGCAAAAGGAGTGATTGCAGCTTCAGTTGCGAGCCACAGAAGAGGCCCTGAAAGAACTGAAGCACAACAAACAGAATCTTCAAACAAAGAACGTTGAATTGAATATGCTTCTACATGAAGAGAGAGAGGAAAAACAAAGTTTGCTACAACAGCTGCAAGCTAAGGACGAGGCATTGGAAAAGCTGCAACGTGACCCATGTGAGGTAAAAAGTAGTTCTTTGAATTCATGTATGTGTCCTGATGATGATTTCGTTGTTTTTGAAAATCATACCACAGGAATTGGCTCCAAACTATTGAAGAGAATGGGGTATGAAGGGAAAGGCTTGGGCGTTAATGGCCAAGGCATTGTCAACCCCATCAAAGTAGAAGAATTACCCCATCAGACAGGACTTAGGTATGTCAGAAAGGAAGTTAGGGAATGCACCGAGACAGTTAGTGAACGACCAACAACAAATGATGAGAGGCCCTCATCAGTTCTTTCCAAATTGACAAAGAAGGTAAAAGATATTGATTTCCTTTCAATTTCATCTTCACATAGTATGATTTATGTTGGAGATTTGGAGATCCCAATTATAGGGACAAACATGAGGCTTCTTACCAGGACAAGGCACGAGGAGGAAAAAGAACTTGGTGTTACTAACCAAGGCATAACTCAACCATTGAAGGTTGCATAGAGACCTCAATTTGCAAGCTTGAGATACATCGAGGGAGAATGCTCGAAGGTTTCAAATGCTTCCAAGGCATCGTTGAAATCATCGAGGGAAGAGAATGATGGGAACACATCCCCATCATCCCATGGAAGGGAAAGAGCTGAGGCAAGCTCTTATCGCTATACTTACACCAAAGAAAACAAGGAAAGGTATAACCAGTCTCGACATTTGAATGTTCATTTCGATTATAACCATGTTTTTAATGATGAACTTAAAACATGGCATCGAAAAACATGACCTTTTGTGGATTACATAGCCATATATTTTCTAAGTACTGGAAAAGAATAGCAGCACAAACAAAGAAGAGGCGTGAAAGACCCTCTCAACAGCACGTAAAGAAACATGTTAAGCAGATATGGAGGAAGAAAACCTATTGCAGTCATTAGGATAGAAGTGGCCATCATAGAGCTACTTGTTGGAGGCTCCATCCAAAGCAGGACCTTAAAGACAAAGTGTCGGTGCATGAACCAAGTGAAATGATTGTTCGACAAGCAAAACCACCACAAGGAGGTGACCATTTACATTGATAAGTGAAAAATGGTTTCTAGATATGTTAGCTTGTCATGGTCATGCTTTTGTAAATCATTTGTTGATTTTAAAATGTAAAAGTGATGACGTGTTTCCATCACTTGTTAAGCAACAATGATGTCTGCCCTTATTTTGAGTTGCATGATAAGCTGTGAAAGTGATGTGTTTCGATCATGTGTCGAAGAAACAATAGTGTTTGGCCTTATTGTTGTAAATCATGTGTTTCAGTGATGATTTGTTTTCCATCACTTGTTGGAGCAACAATGATATGTTGACCTTGTTTTTGTAGCTGGGGTATTGTGCCCATCTTGATGTAAACTTGACCACCAAGTATGTGTTATAAACTCGTGGCAAGTGTAGGATGCTTGGGTCATTAGTTGGTCATGTAAGTCAACCATTTAATTTGCAAAACCATGTACTACAGGTTGCAGAGATTGCAGGTGTCAGCTCACTACTTAAGGCTCTGAAGAACAAAGGTGAAGGAGATGGAAGCGAGACATTTTCAGGAAACTTGTGATGCAGACAAGGTATAGAGAAGTTGCAAATTATTTTTCATGCTTTTGGAGGACCAAAAGCTCCTTAGTGGGGAGGATTGATCTAGGTGGCTCCAGAGACACACACAAGACAAAGAGGACTCAAAAAGGGTCAAAAATCAAATTGATTAGAATGTTATCAAACCAAGACCAGAGTGTAGATCTCATCGCCCTAATCGTGGTGGTGTGAATAGTTCATCAAACCGAGTCCGTATGTGAAAGTTAGGAGCAGTCAAAGTTCATGTTGACTTGGGTGACTGGGCAGGCTTAAGGAGGTAGCAATTTGGACAAAATCCGGCCATCGGATTCCAGCCAACCTGGGCCAGATTTCGGGCGAATTTGTGGCCTGATTAATTTGTCCCCATCGATCATTTTTCGAATTTTTAAAAATGACTATTTTTTTTTTAAATCAAAAAAATATTAAAAAAAGTAGTGGTAGGCCATGACCCCCTCCACCGTCGTCGAATCCCAAATCACATAACAAAATTTAAATTTAAATGGCTCGACAACCATTACCCCGTCGAGCCCTCCACCCTCCAACCAAACCATATACACATTAAACTATGTTAAGGGTTGTGGGTGGGCCACCTTCGGTGGACCTAGCCCACACCCAACCTCCATATGTGTTGTATTGACTGAGGGTGGTGGGGCTTGAACCCACCTAGCCAATATGGCCAGCCCGCCTCTCGGGCACCCTCACATGCAACCAAACCTCATATGATGTGTCACACACCAAACTCCAACACGCAAACCATTAAATGTGCCCTCCATTTATCATCCAACCCTCCGCCTGTTTCAAAATTTAATGCAACACTTAAATGGCATACCAAAAATCAAACGCCCCATTAAATGGTTTTAAACCATGATCCATAAAAATATATATTAAAACAGTTTGATGTTTAATATGGAGGGGTTGGGGTTTGACCACCTGACCTCCTCCTCATAATTTGTTTCCTTACCAATCCACCTAAACGGATTCATTGGTTTATCCACCCGCAAACTTATATAAACCTATCTTTCATCAGTGTGCCCAGGCATGGAGGAGCAGGAGCGTGCATGGAAAACGAGGCAGAGTCATTTTTTTTTATTATTTTTTATGCAAGTGGAACCATGACTAAGCAAAATTTCTAGGAGGGTGAAATTTTCGCAGTGTCCAAATTGGACAAATTTTATGTCGATCTTACACCTCTCAATGACACGAACCCAATGGCACAGCCAATTTCCTGATCTGAGCAACAGATTTGTAGGAGACCTGAAGGAGGGAATCTTTGAGGAATCTAGGGGTAATCTAAAAGATTCCTTGAGCCCCAGATTCTCACTTTCTCAGAATTCAGAATTTTGATAGTCGATTTTGCAATATTCGACGCAAAAAATCTGATCGTGTGTTCAGATTTTCCATTTGTTCATTTCATTTTTCGGCCACTTTTCTAAGTGGAATGCAGGAGTCAGCATTCATGTGTGAGTAGTCATTTCCATGCGATTCTATGCCGTGAGATCAATGGTCCGAACAACTTCAGCAGTTTGACATCCTCTTCTTCAGATGGCCCCAAGATGTGAGGTTTATGCAGTGTGTTCATGTACTTCTTTTGCTATGCATTGTGCTGCACAGGTCCCTGTTTGATGTTTCATGTGAGATCTTGTTTCTTACTTGTTTTCATGATTCTTGCTTGATGTGATGCGCAATCATTTGTGTGATGTACTTGTTGTCATGATTCATCATGTTTTATTTGAGATCTCTTTGTTGTATGTTGATGGGATACTCATGTTGTCGCCATGTATGGTTGCATTGAGATCCCTTTTATGCCATGTCGGCGGGATGCTCATTATCATCATGCATGAGTTTGTGTCATACTGATAAGAGTCTTTTGACTAAGAGTTCCTGTAGTGGAATATCTCTTAGAGCCACTCCTGCGTGAGGGAATTTTTCCTTGTATGATAACAACATCACTTGTTATGTACATCATCACTATTGACAGCACTTAATGCAACAGCCTGCACCATCTTAACACCAGGGCCCAGAGACGTAGTCCCTCCTGAATGAACTCCATTATCAATGTCTTATGTTTTCATGTGTTGATGATTGCCATGTTCCTATTCTTTACAGCGTGTAGATGTATTCATTTATGTTCTTTTAAAAATGCAATCTAACACATCGCGAAAGTAAAAGGTCTTGGAAGGGTTCTTTGTCACACCTGGACCTAGATCATTGGGGTTGCTAAAGTGGTGATTCGTGATCAGGGCTTGCCTTTGTTTTTGTGGGCTGAGGCCTGCAATATTGTTGTTTAGCTTTAGAACATGAGTCCTCAGAGAGTATTCGAAATATGACTCCGAAGGAGGCTTTTATTGGAGAGAAGCCTCATGTAGCACATCTTCATATCTTTGGATGTCTCACATATTCTCATATGCCCAAGGAGCAGAGGAAAAAGCTGGAACCCATGGCAGAGAAGGGTATCTTTATGGGTTACAGCGAGACTTTGAAAGCCTATTAGATCTTCATTCCTTCTAAATAGAGAGTGGTAATTAGGATGGATGTGAAGTTTGAGGAGGAGAAGGCCTATAGGAGATCACGGGAGTATGATGAGAGAGATTCACAGACTTCTCCTCAGTAAGGAGACCAGGTATAGGGAGCAGGACCTCAGGGTTCTAGATCGACTGGTACAGGAGGTACTTCAGTGTCAGTGACATCTGGGGCACCAGTAGCGATTTCATCAACCACTTCTTTAGGGATTCCACTAGTACAGAGTTCACATGCCACTTCAGCTAACACAGGAACAGGTTCCAGTATAGGTTCTTCGAGGATAGGTGATGGTATAGGCACACCGGGGTCAGTTGGAAAACCTTCAAGTTCACCAAACTGGGGGGTAGAGGATGAGGTTCCTTATGGGGAAGCTTCTTCAAGGAAGAGGAGACCCAAGTGGCTTCAAGGCACCTTGAAGGAAGCGGACTCTATTGGTTCTCTGAAGAGGGTGAACAGGGAGAGTGTGCCACTTGAGAGGTTTTGTAGTTATGTAGCCAAGGCTACCAGCATTGTTCACTCTGAGCCTACTAGATATGAGGAGGCAGCCATCCAGGAGGTATGGAGAGAGGTTATGGTTGAAGAGTATGCCTCTGTCATTAAAAAAAATGTCTAGCAAGTGGTGTCGAGGCCTGAGGGCAAGTCAGTTGTGACTTCCAGGTGGCTCTACAAGATCAAGCATGTTGTGGATGGTAGCATTGAGAAGTTCAAGGTGAGGTTTGTGGCTAAAGGGTTCTCACAGATAGAGGGAGTTAACTATGATTATACCTTTGCTCTCGTAGCTCAGTACACTTCTATTTGGTCCCTTATTTCTATTGTTTCAAGAATGGGTTGGAAGATCCATCAAATGGATGTGAAGATCGCATTTCTGAACGGAGTTATAGAGGAGGAGGTGTATGTTGAGTAGCCACAGGGCTTTGAGGTGCTTGTGCGAGAGACCCATGTATGTTAGTTGAGGCGAGCACTCTACAGGCTTAAGCAAGCTCTGAGAGCTTGGTATTTGAGGATTGATACTTACTTGCAGCAGATGGGTTTCATGAAGAGTGATGCAAATCTGAACCTATACTACATTATTGTGGGGGATGATCCGCTCATTCTTGTGTTGTATATTGATGACTTCTTCATTACTGGGGCAGAGAGACTAATTAGTGGTTGCAAGGAGGACCTTTCTATGGAGTTTGAGGTGAAGGACATTGGGCTGATGCATTACTTTTTGGGGCTTGAGGTGTGGCAAGAGGAGGGGCATATCTTTCTAGGGTAGGGGTAGTATGTTGTGGATGTGTTGAGCAAATTTCACATGGAAGACAGTAGATCCATGTCTACACCTATGATCATCAACTGGAAAAAGTTTCATGCTTCAGATTCTAGTTTGGTGGATCCCACATTGTATAGGTAGCTTATTAGGTCCTCAATGTATCTAGTCAACACTAGGCCAGATATATGCTTTGTAGTGAACACACTTAACCAGTTCATGGTTGAGCCCAAGAATGTACACTGGGTAGCTACAAAGCACATTCTTTGCTACATTTAGGGGACTGTTGGTTATGGTCTAGACTATAGGTGGGGAGATGGAGTGAGGTTGGAAGGTTACACAGATTCAGATTGGGTAGGCTGTGCTTCTGATAGGAAAATCACTATAGGGTGTTGCTTCGGATTGGGTTTGGTAGTTGTGTCGTGGTTCAGTCGAAAGAAAAAGTCAATTGCTTTGAGATCTTTTGAGGCTGAGTATATGGAGGATAGTCAGGCTATTTGTGAGGCCATTTGGCTTCGCAAGTTGTTGTATGGCCTATTTGATCAGGAGTTGAGACCGTCAGTTATTCACTATAATAATCAGAGTTGCATTAAACTCACATAGAATCATGTGTTTCATGACAGATCAAAAAAATTGACATCAGATATCATTTCATCATGGACTAAGTTTAGAAGGGGGTAGTGAAGCTGGAGTATATATCAACAAATGAGCAGGTGGTCCATGTTCTCACGAAATCCTTTCCAAGAGGCAAGCATATCCATTTTAGGGACAAAATGGGTGTGGTGAGAAACACTTTCCTTGGTAAGAGGGAGTGTTGATTTTTAATGTACGTTGGACAAGTGGTTTCCCATGGGTTAGTCTCTACCTAGGGAAAAGTGTCCAAAATAATTATTTTCCTAAGTGTGACTTTATAAAGTGAAAGTGACTTTATAAGTGGTAAATTCAATGTTAAATTATAAAGTGAAAAGTGACTTTAGACATAAAGTACAATGTGGGTACTTTATTTAATGGGTGAGTTAAAAAATAGAAAGTGAGAATTAAATGCACATTTATTCTCATCCCTTGATCTAAATGAATCTAAGCCATTAGATCTTAGGGTTGCCCAAGATTCATTTAGGGAAACAAAAGGGGGAAAGAAAAGAGACACTACATTCATTCTTCATGAGCAGATTAGAGAAAGGAGGCTGAGAGCTGGAGAAAAGTTTTGAAGGAGAAATTTGTTGCAGCAAGCTGAAGGAGTGATTTCTAGGCAATGTTGGGCATGGAAATCAAGGCATAGAAGATAGCAGAAGGTATAGTACGAACATCATTGAATGTTGTGAGTTGCACGTCGTTCGAGAGAATTTTTTGAAGAAAAAATGAAAAAAATTAGTACAGTCCATAGAGCAGTACAAGAATCTGTACAATCTGTACAGTCTAGTCAATACAGTCGTATCTGTATAGTACATATTTTCATCTTCAAGTGGGCATGGAAATCGAGGCAATGTGGGCACAGTTTTCAAGGAGTTTTGGGCTGAAGAGATAAGTTGTATTTTGTTGTTTATTTTTGTCTGCAAACGTATTTTTCCTGAACTTGAAAGATAAATAATTTTGAAGAGCTCTCTAATAGGTTTTCCCGAAGAAGATTGAAGGGGTTTTGCGTGGGTCTAATTTGACCAAAAATATGTGCGTATTTTTATGTGTGTTGTTGGTCTGGTTATGTCCATATTTATTTTTAGCATGTTAACAGTGCCATGTGTTTTAATCTAAAAATTTCATTTCCAGAATTCCATTTGTTGAATGTATGTTTATGGGAAAGGTCATTTAACTGAATGGGAGTGATGAGATGAAATTAAAACTGGGTTGGGATTGCAAGAAACTTTTTTTTAGTCATCAAATTTCAATAGTTTGTTGCAAACCCTAGATTTTATCATCAAAGCTAAATCATATCAATAATACCACCAAGTCCTAGAATATCAATTGCTACTAGGTTTTGTTACAAACCCTAGAATTCACAAACTAAAACATGAGTATCAATAAGCATACTTGCATATGCATAACTAGGATTTCATAATCATGCACTAGCATATCACAACAATATCTACTAGGTAAACCTATGACACAAACATCAATACATTAAAGTTGGATATACAACAATTTCGACTAGGCTAGGGTTTTGATCAGATAGACAAACATACACCCAGGGTTTCATTCCTAGGATCTTACTACAATTGTCACATGGGTTTTAGCTTATAAACCCTAATTTAACAAACCCTAAGAATCTAGGGTTTCGATCCATTAGCAGTAAACTTTAACTTATCTAAGGTTTTGGTTTATTACTGGACAATAACAATAAACCCTAAAAGACTAGGATTTTGTCATAACAATACCAAAACCCTAAATATTACAAGAATAATATTTCTAGACTTAATCAACAACCCTAAAAGAACTAGGGTTTCATAATTAACATTGACAAATCTTTAGCAACAAGAGGCTAAGGTTTTTGTAATGCCCCACTTAATCTTATCATGCAAATTTTATTAATGTTTACATTACCTGAAAATATTGAGAAATATTGGTGAATACCTTCATTTGGGAACTATAAATTTATTTAGTAATATAAAATTCATTATTGCTATTATTCAAATTCTCAATTTGTCTTCTCAAATTGAATCTTGGGTAGGATATGGTCTCCTTCCATTATTTTAAATTATATATATTCATCTCACATTCCCAAATGTACTCTCACATTTACTTAGGAGAAGACATGGTCCTCTCCATTTAATTACCAATATATATATTCATCTCACATTCCCAAATGTACTCTCACATTTACTTGGGATAAGACATGGTCATCTTCCACTAATTATCAATATATATTCATCTCACATTCTCAAATGTACTCTCACATTTACTTGGGAGAAGACATGGTCCTCTCCCACTAATTACAAATATATATATTTATCTCGCATTTCCAAATGTACTCTCACATTTACTTGGGAGAAGACATGGTCTTCTCCCATTGATTACCAATATATATATATTCTTCTCACATTCCCAATTGTACTCTCAGATTTACTTAGGAGAAGACATGGTTCTCTTCCATTAATTTCCTAATTTTATATTCATATCACATTTCCAAATGTACTCTCAAATTTTGGGAGAAGAGAAGTCAACTGTAAGGATGAAGGAGAAGTTAATGACATTAATGAGAGGTGGTTGAGGGGAAGAAGAGAAAAATAGCATAAAAGGGGAAGGAGGAAGGGAGAAAGGGGGATGTTGGGTCTTGCTTTTGATTTTAGGATTGACTGTGATTTTGATAAAGTATTGGAGAGAGAGGAGGAAGGAAGTATTGTTTATCTTGGTCTGGATTATTCATCTTGGACACACTACATCTGGTTGGACTTGGGCTCGAAGGGCTAGGGAACCTGTGAAGGTTTCCTGGGCTAGGAATTATTACGTAGTTGGCCTGGAGGTAAACCCAGTTGGTAGTCGTGATGAGTGTTTCAGCAGGAGCAACAACTCAAGGGCATCTCCACCAACCACTGGTACAGGTATTCCTCTATGCATAGATTACTCATGTAAATTATTGAAATGAAATGTTCACTATAAGTTATAAGGATTAGAATGTAAATGGTAAATTATCATTGTTTAGATGTCTTGTGAGAAAGGATAAAATTATCATTGTTTAAATATCTTGTAAGAAAGTAAATTATTGTCTCTTATTGTATTTAATTTCCAGAGAAAATAGATCTGTTAGAAGACCCTAGGATAGGGCCTTACAATTTTATAGTGAACCCAAAGGGTTAGGGTTTCATAAGAATGATCAAATGATTATATAATGAGTTTAGATTCAATCTAGAGATTAATCACCCTATCAAGAATCTTTGAGATTCAAAACCCTAGACATAACGTTGTCAGTAATGTAAAGCAAATTTCAAAAGAAGAATGATCATACCTTTTACATGAAGAGAACCTTATAACAAAGTTTATATTCTAAGACATCTTTGAGTTGATCCTTATCAAACCTTGTAGGACATCAATTCTAGAAGGGCTTCCTTTGTAACAGAATGTCTTCCATGCTTCAAGTCTCCTCCACAACCTTTATGTATTTTTCTAACCAAGGAAAAGATTATTAGTATATAATACAAACACATCTTGATATGAGAGGGAAACCAAACATAAAAGAGGAGACAAGGAGTAAGATACTTATCATTGGTAAAATGGTGAGAGCTCCCTCTTAATCCAATCTCGAGGGATACCTATAACTCATCAAAATAATTCAAAAATGTTCTAACAAGACATGTTAAACTTACAAACTTTAGTAATCAAAACATAAAGGAAAACAATACAAGACTAAGAAGGATATGTAATAGGGGACTTAGTAGTATAATTCATTGACTTCTAATTCTTCAATCTTATTCTTCTTTGGTGGAGCTTCATCGGCAATATTTGCTTGATCTCTCTCTTTTTCTATTTCTTGGATTCTCTGGACATTTATTTTTGTAGTGACCCATTTTGTGACGATTGCAACATTCGATCTTAGATAGGTCAACCTTCTTATTTGGTCCTTTAAACTTCTTGAAGGTTCCATTCTTCTTGTGATGAGCATAATAGACATTAGAGATGTTTTCTTCTTCATCTTCCTTCTTGTTGTTTAGTAACAATACTCGAGCTTCTTATGGACTACATGCATTCCACATTTTCTCAAATGTTGGTGTATCCTTCCAACTGTTAAGTCCTCATGCAAAGGCACTCTAAGATTCTGGTAGTCCTAGAAGAGCAGTTATTATGAGCTCTTTTTTGGGACAACTTCATCTATTTCTTGGAGTTCATATTTGATTCTAGATATCCTTATACAGTAGAATGATACAATGTCATCTTTTGTCATCTTAATAGTCCTTAATTCATTCTTGAGACTTGTTATTTGACCAAAGTTCTTGATCGTGAATAGTCTGGAAAGAGCCTCATACATTTCTTGAGTGGAACCTATGATGGATATGTATGGGATGAGGTTGTCATTTACTCCTTCCACTATTAGGTTCATAGCCAATATTTTAGTTTCTTTGAATTCTATTTTCTTTGTTTCACTTGCTTCATGTGTAGGCTTCTTGAATTTTCCTTGAACAAAATTTGAAACTTTGTTATTTTTGAAAATAAGATCTATCATATTTTTACATACTCTGTAGTTAGAGGCTCCTTCTGGTTTATTCTCTCCCTTCATTGAATTTGGCATGTTGATATCTTCCCCTTATTCTCCTTTCAGTATATCTTCAAGCTACCTTTTTCTTCCTTCTTTCACCTTAGCTCTGATCCCATGTTAGAAAATTGAAAAGGCAAAAATATTTTCTTATGTTGATAATTATTTTTGAAATCTTAGTGTTCTTATTAACTTCTTAATGTTCTTCCTTTATCTTTGTTTCATCAAGCAATTACCAAAATCAAAACACGAAGACCAATGGACACCAAATGTAGGCACTCATCCAAGGCTAAAACCTTTATGTAGGGGAAAAACCAATCAAGAACTCCTCCTTCAGTAATTCAAAATGAGATAAACCAAGACCTTAGACCTTCCTCCTCCACCAAGTCAGTGTTCCAATGAGATATAGCAACCTTCAATAGTCTCTTGTTGTCTAGCAGAAACAACTCGGAAATTTCAGCCCCAGCTTCACCAATAGCTTCAGAGTTTCAGCCTTCCTATCAAGCCAGGAGGTAACTCCTCAAATGAGATTATGTATATTCATTTAGGTTGTTCATAGTTATATACATGAGGGACTGACTGTTGAGTTTCATCTCTCGGTGACTCTCCATTTTCTCTTATTATTTATTTACACTATTTACAATTGTTCACCCAATCCCTATGATTAGGTGTCAACATCCCCCTTTAATCTAAATGGATGTTGGTGCGTCCAAGCATCATTCTGAATATTTCAAGCTTTTCTCTCCCAAATGCTTTGGTGAAGATGTTTGCAATTTGCTCATTAGTGGAACAATGGTGAAGATGGATTGTTTTGGCCTCAACATGATGTCAAATTAGATGATATTTTGTATTTACGTGCTTTGTTCGATCATGGAACTTTGGGTTCTTGGCCAACTTTATTGCCGAGGTATTGTCAATCATGAGTGGAGTCAAATGTACTTGTTTTACCTGCAAATCTTCCAGAATTTTCCTAAGCCACACAATTTATTTTGTTGCTTCAGTTGTTGCCACATATTCTGCCTCTGTTGTGGAATCTATTGGAACTGATTGTTTGCGTGATCTCCAAGAGATAGCACCTGATCCAAGACTCATAGCATAACCAGAAGTAGATACCCTAGTTTCCTTGTCTCCATCGAAGTCTGAATCAGAGTATCCAATCAAGCTGAAGTCGCCCACCTGTGTATACTTGAGTCCAAAGTCTTGAGTTCCCTTCAAGTACTTTAGAACTCTTTTTGCAGCAGACCAATGTCCCTCACAAGGCTTTTGCATAAACCTGGAGAGGATTCCAACAGCAAACGAAATGTCTAGTCTTGTAGTAGTCAAGTAGTTGAGACTTCCTACATGTTGTCTATACTTTGTTGCATCCTCGAATTCTTTTCCTTCAATGGATGTGAGTTTTAAGTTTTGTTCCATTGGAGTAGTCAGAGAATTACATTCAGCCATGCCAAACCTGTTAACAAGATCTCCAATCCACTTCTCTTGAGAAAGGAATATGGACTTTGGATGTTGAGTTACTTCAATACCAAGATAGTAATGAACATAGCCCAAATCAATCATTTCAAACCCTTTCCTCAATTCCTTCTTTATGGATGCAATGTAGCTCTCATTGTTCCCTGTCATCAAAAGATCATCTACATATACCACAAGATATACAACTATTTTTTCAACTTTCTTGACAAACGAAGTTGCATCATCAAGATCATAATGTTTGAAATTGAGTTTCAGAAGATGCTCAGTTAGTTTTTCATACCAGGCTCGTGCTGCTTGTTTGAAGCCATACAATGATTTCACAGGTTTGCATACTTTATGTTCATGTCCTTTCACAGTGAATCATTCAAAAATATTCTCTTTTAGATCTCCATTCAAGAAAGCATTTTTTACATCCATTTGATGGACTTTCCAACCGTTCTGAGCTGCTAGGGCAAAGAGTGTCCGGATGGTAGCCCATTTGTTGTGGGGGCAAAAGTCTCCTCATAATCGACCCCTTCCTTCTATGCAAAACCTTTTGTCACAAGCCTGGATTTGTGCCTGTCAAGTGAGCCATCAGCTTTATACTTGTTCTTGTAGACCCACTTGCAGCCAATTTATTTGGTTCCCAATGGAGGATCAACCAGCTTCCAAGTGCTATTCTTTATCAAGGCATCATACTCCTTTTGCATCGCTTCTTTCCATTCATCATGAGAAGCGGCTTCTTTGAAGGAATTTGGTTCAAATCTGTAGACAAATTCAATTCAAAATCATAAGAAACATCCATATCATCAGGTGAATCAGAGTCATCTACATCACCTCCATTTTGCCGAGTTGAATTTCTAGTTCCTATGTTTCCAACCTCATCGAGATGAACACTTTCAAGTGTCTTTGTCAACCACTTTGGGGGACCTTTTTGAGATGATCCAGGCTGCTCAGTTGATTGAGTTGGGACTGAATCAAGATTGAGTCTCCCAATTCTGTCAATCACATCGCTCAAAGTATCATCCGTTGTTGGAGTTTCATGCGGGGGAGAGAATGCTTCAGAAGAAGATTCCACGGGGTGATCTAGTATAGGAATCCACCCTTCAAGATGTGGAATCTGATTATCAAATTCTTGAAATTATTTTGCATTTGTGAATCTATCCAAGCAATCAAGTTGCCGCTCAACAACATTATCAGCTTTGGATGATTCAAGAAAGATTACATCTCTAGATACAACAAACTTTTTATTGACTTCATCATAGAGACGGTATGCTTTGAAGGTGTTTGAATACCCCATGAAAATACACTTACGACTCCTTGCACCAAGTTTGTTTCTATGTACCTTTGGTATCAAGGCATAACATGTGGAACCAAAGACCCTGAGATGCTTTACCAAAGGAATGTGCCCATACCACATTTCATGAGTCTTGTTTCTAATATCATTCAATGGACATCTATTCTTTACATATACGGCACATAGAACTGCATCAACCCAAAACATCAATTTTAAATTCTTGAAAAACATCATGGAGAGCACCATATTTAATATTGTCCTATTCATTCTTTCAATTAATCTGTTCTGTTGGGGATTATAAGGGACAGTGGTTTGATGTTTGATCCCATGTTGGCAAAGATAGCTTTCAAATTCATTTGAAGTGTATTATTTTCCATTATCAGTGTGAATAAAACCAATATGGAATTGTGCATCATTTTCAATCCATAGATGAAAGTTCTTGAATGTTTGAAAAGCATCAGATTTTTTCTTCAATAAATAAACCCAACACATTTTGGTGTAGTCATCAATAAATGTCATCATATATTTATTTCCATTTGCAGAAGGAATAGGCATTGGACCACATAAATCTGAATGAATGAGTTCAAGTTTTCTATGTGCTCTAGAATGTGAATCATGAAAAGACTATTTGTTATGCTTTCCTAGAATGCAAGCATCACATTGCTTAAGTTTCCTAGGAATTTTAGGCAAACCAGTAACACCATTTTTCTTCAAAAGTGAAGGTTGTCATAGTTCAAGTGTCCAAATCTAGCATGCCATAGTAAACTTGATGGAAATGTACCTTCTTCATAATGAGAATTGTTTGAGAAATTTTGTGCACGAGCAAAGGTACATTGCAGCTTGAGAAGCCTTTATTCCTTTATCCCCGTCATGACAAGTGAGTGATCTGATACTTTTCTCACCTCAACCTTGCCATCAAACACATGAATGGAGTGGACCAAGGAAAACAAGTTTATCCTCAGTTGTGGGAGGTATAAAACATGATGCAGAAAAAAGTCTGGAAGACTAGGCAATTTAACCCTGATTGTTCCAAGCCCGGATGGCTTGAATTTTGATTTGTCTACAAAGTATACTGCTCCATCAACATTGTCAGTAAATTCTTCAAAAAAATCTCTTCTAAAGGTCATGTGACAAGTTGCTCCTGAATCAAGCAACCAATCATTTTTCCAAGAAGCAGGTGAAGCATTTAATAAGTCTTCATTTACTCCAATATTACAGTGTGCCACAACATAGTGAGCGGATTCAAGTGATTTACCTTTCTCTTTGTCATTATTTTTACCTTTGGTTTGGTTTCTTTCCTGCTCAATTATGTCCCAAGGCAACTTGCATGTTGATGCATCATGTGATCCATCTCTTTTGCAACGTATGCAATGCAAATCTGACTTTCCTCCTTGAGAGTGTCTGCCCCCCTGCCTCCGAAATTTCTTCTTCCTCTTCCTCTTCCACCACCTCTTCCTCTGGAAGAATCTTGAGCAAGATCCTTCTCTCTATGTGCAGAACATATAGTCTCTTCAAAAAACTGAGTTGTCTTCTTCCGAAAAGCTCTCTCTTTCAGCAAATTTTTTCACAAGGGAGTAAAAGGTAATTTCTTTGAGGTTTCCATTTGCTTGTAATGACTCAAGATAATTTGAGTAAGTGGGATAAAGTGCCTTGACAAAAACTATCAGAGAAATGTTCAATTCAACATTAGTGACTTTGATATCATGCATAATAGATTTTACTTCCGATGCAAGAGCAAGAGGATCATCATTTTGTAATTCAAGGTTGAACAATTTAATCATGAGTTGAACAACTTCAAGTGCAAAGTGTTGGTCATAGAGTTCCTTAAGTTTTTGTAAGGCTTCAAAAGCATTTGAAAATGACGAAATATGGAAACTCACCTCTTCATTTACGGACGTTGCAATCAAGGCATAAGCCTTGTTGTTCTTATTTTCCCAAATGGTGAATTCCTTGTCTAAAGTAGGTTGTTTTGGTTCTTTGTCTCCGTCTCCAACACACCCCTTTCCACAACTCATTAAAAATGAGTGTGTTTGATTTTCCATGACCATTCTGGAAAGTTCTCCTTGCCGGTGAGAACCATTTCCACAATAGATATCAATGAATGCATTTTTTTAAACTATGCACTTAGATATATATATATATATTATAATATTATATATATATATATATATATATATATATTAGCAACTTCATTTTTGTTTAAACTATGCACCATAAAATAAAAATTAAATAAACAAATAAAATAAAACACTTCTAGTGTTAAAGAAAAAAAACTACACTATAATAGCAATATTCTGAAGAAAAAAAATGCAGTTCTGGTCAAAAGTGCAATATGGAGGGAGCAGCGTACTGGAGGGAGCACCAACAGTGTGGAAGGAAGAGCAGCAAAAACTACCTCTATCAAGTTTTGTATCGATATTTGTTATAGACATTTTTGGGCACTTCAACCCCAATCATAAATTTCCATAAACTGAGGGCTCCTAAGTCCCTAAAAGTGTTGCTTCACTGCCTAAAGTAACAAGGTTAGCTGATTACATCATCTCCCAGAAGTTCTCCACTAAAAACTGCTCAGAAATGGTCAAAACTGGACCATATTGAATACCCAGTGCAGAGGGTGCGATGCATATACTTCCGTGTAGAGGGTGCGATGCATACTGAATGGCCCCTCTGTAGGGTGCGATGGTCAGGAATGGACAAATGGCAGGGACAAAATGCAAGGTGGAAGATCATGGAATCTTCCAGAAGCTCCCCCTCTAACACTTGCCTCTCTGTTTTCGACCAGGGATGAGTAAGAGATCATCATTCTCCAAGTGGAATCAGGAACTATCAGAGAGAGGACACTAATCAAGACCCCAGAAGATGACAACCCCCTACAATCATCTATATATGGATCCCTCATCACAGAAATCCAGAGGCTGGAATCTTGTATCTTGTAGAGAAGTGTTGTTGGTTTTCTAGAGAAACTTCATAGTGTTGGGTGATCTAAGCTTTACTTGAGGTGAAGAAGGGCTTTCTCGCTGGAGGATGACGATGGGTCAAAACATATGGTTGTAATCCTCTTGCTACTTTTGATCTTAATAAAGCTATTCAAGTTTTCCTCCATATTCTTGTATGTTTACTTATATATGCATTTGTATGGTTAACACATATCTGATCCTGTGTTATTTATGAATATAGATCTTTGTTTCCTCGATAGTAGTATGTTGTTGTAATTCCACAGGTGCTCTTTGAAGCTGGGCAACAATATTTGATTGGGTTCTAATAAAATATGTGGAATATAATGGCGAACGTGCCAGTGATTACTGCTGAGACAATTGCATTGACTGAGACAGAGATGTCCAAAAAAAAGTCAAAATACAAGGAAGCCTGGAATGAGCAGCGTACATGGAGAAAGTTGTTGAAATTCAACGTTAGAAATCTACTTGTGGAGGCTAGAGATAGCAGTGTATACACTAAGTCGCATTCAAAACGCTGCAAGAATTCTTCTATGGGCTAGATAATGCACCAGGACTACTGGCAGCAAAGAACTAAAGAATATGGCAAACTACAATGCCAAAAATGGAGTTGGCTCTTATACGTGTGAGATAAGAGAGAAATTTCTGCTTCTTTAAGATGTTGTCCTCCTTTACTAGACTTTTCCTCTTCTCCCCCTGAAACTCACACTTTTTCTTGGCCCAAAAACTGTAGATCGAAGTTGTTGAGTTGGTGCTTCAAATGAGGTCAAATTGCTCCAATATATTAGCTTCTTGTGAGGTCAAATTCCCATGTTTGAGGCTAACTTGTCCTTCCTTGAGGACGACTTGGTGGAGGAAGCCTATAGGACCTTAAATACAATAAAATAAGTTTCTTTGACAAATAAATCCCCGGAAGGGTTCTTTACATGACATGGACAAGGACTCTTGATATAAACCGTAGAAGCGTGCAATGGAGGTTTTGACCTATAAACAAATGTCCCAAGCATGAAACTCATTCTTTAATAAGTCAATATATGTAATAATAAAATTTCTTTTTCTTCTTTTTTTAATAAATACATTACATCATGATTCAAATACAATTATGAATGCCGACACTAGTTACATTCTTCAACACTAAGGACGTACCATGAACTTGTGCAGGGTTTTTGAAGTAGCAAATCACTAAATTTGTCTTAGATATCTTCATCAATATGTTTATGGTGATATGTGATACGCCCTGAGAGGCCTCCTAGTTTAAGAGATATTTGTGTTTGAAGTTGAAGACCCCAGCCAATGGGTCAAAATCCCGGGGGTGGTGACATAACACCTCATCATTAAATTAAGAGTTTATCATCTAGGTTTAAGGATCAATCATTATATGAAAGGTTCCAAAATGTGTTTTCATCTACAAGCAATGACCCTCGTCAAAATTAAATGTTAAACCTCAATATCATGGTCCAAGGAAAATCAAATAAAAAAATATTAATTATAATCAAAATTATAATTTAATTATACTAATTATTAAAATATAAAGTGATTGAATAAAATATTTTTAATTAGAATATAACATTATTTTTAATAGAAAAATACCAATTTTAATTCTAAACACTCCCTAACTTATATATTTGTTAAGAGTTTGATGTCTAATAAAAATCTTCATATTGTTTTATAAATAGCTAACTCATCCTTAAACGAAAGGCGATACGAAGAAATGAACTTCAACGAAAATGAATTTTTGACTTAGCTCTGAATTTGAAACTCGTCCCCTGTGGAGAAAATGTGCATCTAAAAAAAGGTTTTAGGTTTTTTTGTTTTTTTCTTTTGGTTTTGGTGATTCGTTGGTCAATCTTTTTGTGGGTGTGTTCTTTCAAACCAAGAACAAAAGCTCTACGACCGAAACTCTACTCTAAATCGGCAACCTTCAGTGCTCTCTAGGGCATAGAGGTGGTCACAAATTACACACATCTTTGCGAATTTATAATAATATCACTTTTTGTGGCTAGGGCATCTTTTCAGACCTATCTCTGCAAACTATTAACCTTGACATCCAGTTATTAATTCTAAGACAACGAAACCAGTTTAGGGTTTTGGTTTTCTTATCTTGTTTTGGGTAAGGGATGTGAAACCAGTTCAGGGTTTTGGTTTTCTTATCTTTCTTTAGGTAAAGCATGTGAAACTGGTTTAGGGTTTTGGTTTTCTTATCTTGTTTTGGGTAAAGGGATTTGATTGTCTTTTAGGCCATCTACTATCAAAACACTTTACACAAAATGTTAGTGATCCTTCTCCTTGAACCAACGAAGGGCATCCATTTTAAAGACATTGGAAGGCCCATGTTGACCTTTTCAACCTTGTGATGAAAAGTCTTGGTCATAACATTATCTAAAGCAGAAACATGTATGCATTCATTTTGATTACACTTGTTTTGGCAGGGTTTGATTGTTGGCTGTAAGTCTTGGTATTTATAAGCACTTGTTACAATGCATGCACAAAGTGTCATAAATTTTGTAGCCTTGTAAGCATTCCTATAAATGGCATAATTAAGAGTCCAAGCAATGTGTCATCTTTGAAAAGGCCTATATCACTCACAATTTGAAGGATCGGAACTTTGAATTTTGTTGATCCCTGAGGACTGTATGCACAAGTCTGACAGTGATTGTCAAAGATTTGACATTTGAATTGAGACAAACAAGTTTCCAGACTAAATCACAGTTGCATATAGCATTGATCCTTGATAATGACACTCGTGATAACAACTACAGTGATTGTAATGTGATCTAACTTGACTTAATTGACAATGATTGTAATGTGACCTAACTTGACTTAACTGACAGTGACATTTTGACTAGACATAGAGACAATAACTTTGCTTATAGTGTGATACCTAACTATAGTGACCTTGCATACTACAATGATCCTATATAATAGTGTTCTAGTGATAACAAGACAACTAGACATATCACAAACTAATATGACATATATAACAGCGCTTACTTATAACAGTAGTAAAATATCTCAATAATTGGACAGTGATTGATCCATTATAATTGTGGGCTTATCACACAACTAATCCTAGAGGGCTTGTGTTGACTATTGATGTGACAACCATATTGATAGTAAAGCTTGTTGATGCTAATTGAAACAAGTGATTCTTGATGATAAGTGACCCTTGCAATGATGTGATGCTTTAACTTGATTGACACTGACATTTATTGTACCAAACAACAGTGTCCTTACTGGAAAAATAACGTCACCTTGTTGATATAACCTCTATGACAGTGTGAATCTATGACATGACAAAACACTTGATGTTCTGACCTTGGCAAAATTGTGGCATGATTGTGATCTACATGAGTATGCACTTGGTATTTGACAATCTTTTTGTATTTGATAGTGTTACTTGTACACGACAATTTCTTAATGATATGGTAGTACTTAACTGACATACCACTGACATCAATATGCCTATATGGCAGTAGATGGTTATTGAACAATAATAATTAGCAGCTAGTAACCTTGATGATGATCTACGATAAGCAGTTATAGACTGCAAAGTGGTTAGAGATAGTTGTGGTATGTTTTGGCTTTGTGATTGAGCAAACGCGAGATTATTTAAGGCATGATTTTGCAATGGTCAAATTGAGCAGAATTGAGCAATAACGCTGCTAAGACTTGATAGTGTTATATATACCGAGCGAAGCAGCAAAACCTTCATTACAATTTCCTTCCATTAATTCAGAGCATAGGGGAATCCAATTTGAAAATTGCGAAATGTGGTTGGTCAGCGCTTTACAGTGGTAGGGTGGTGCATGGCAAGTGATTAGAGTCACCTTCAAGTTGGAGCTTGAGAACACTTCAAGGTGACAAGGCAGTGCTAGGGCAAATTGTAGTCTACATAGGGCATTGGAGCGCCCGTCTAGTTGCAGTTGGTACACAGGGTGTTGGAGCATCTGTCAGGTTGAAGCTTGAGATCTAGGGCATTGGAACGTCCTCCCGCCCAACCTGTGGTTGACTCAATGCTTAACTTATCAAGCTCATGCTTCATGTACTCACTCTTCTTTCAATTCGGCAAGCCACACTTGACATGTCCTCATCCCTCACCCACAACATATAACATAAATAGTGGATGTCAATAGAATAATAGAGGTTAAAGTGCCCACAATAGTTAGATTACGAAGTTGTTCATTAGCTACTCTTGCTTCCACCTTTACCCTCAATAAAAGGTTAATTCTTATTATATGAAGAGACCTAAGAGTTTGAGTTTGCATATCACGACTCCTTTAATTTGCTTTGCCTTTATCATCTTTCAAATCCTTGCCTTCATAACACCCATCTACTCCTATATAAAAAAAACGATGTTATTAACCATGCCAAAGTTTCCGTTGATCTATGGTTCTTTGTTTTAAATGGAACCTACTTCCTCATTGTCTCATATCAAGTGAGATATAACTCTTACTCTAGGGTTAACCCTCTAAGAGGAGATATAAGAATGCTTTAGCACCTATAACTCTTACTCTAGGGTTAACCCTCTAAGAGGAGATATAAGAAAAAGCTTTAGCACCTGAGCAAGCAACAAGATCTCATCTTAAGGAAAGATATATAAGAACCCTTGAGCAATTGATGAGACTAACCATCGAAGGGGAAGTGAGAGAAGGATTCTTGAATAAGCAACAAAGTTTGACATGTAGTTAAAGAGCCTAAGTGAGCAAAATAATCAAGGTGTTAACTTATTTTCGTAGTTCCATATAATTAGTGAGGTAGTTAGCATGTCAATTTTTAATTATATTTAGAAGAGTTAGGTCATGTGCATGAATCTAGCTAGACTCACATCCAATTAAAGTAATTTGTCACTCTTTAAAATGACAACAATGTTTTCTTCTCCCCCCCCATCACTACATATCCAAGTGCCACCTCTTACCTTATCCAATTTAGGACCCTCATCATCTCTCATCGATCAAAGGCTTATGACTAACCAAGAAAAATAGGAAGCCACCCCAAAACCTCGATGTTTGTGCTTCCATGCTTCCTCAAAAAATCAATATAACCAATAAACAAACCCAACAATTAAGATTGTCTTGAAATGCCTCCGTCAATGCCTTTCAAACCAACCACCTCCCACTCTACCCAAAATAGCTACAAAATAGTTGACGAAAAAATCAAATACAAGCTTTTGGATTGTTAAAAAGAACCCTTTAAATTTCAATAGATCTACAAAGAGATTTGGCAAGCTTTCTTTTTTTCCTTTTCACTTGTCCATTTCAATTTATTTTTCTATTCATGGGTTTCAATTTCTTTTTTTTCTTTGCACTTGTCCATTTCAATTGCTTCCTCAAAAAATCAATATAACCAATAAACAAACCCAACAATTAAGATTGTCTTGAAATGCCTCTTTCAATGCCTTTCAAACCAACCACCTCCCACTCTACCCAAAATAGCTACAAAATAGTTAACAAAGAAATCAAATACAAGCTTTTGGATTGTTGAAGAGGACCCTTTATATTTCAATAGATCTACAAAGAGATTTGGCAAGCTTTCTTTTTATCCTTTTCACTTGTCCATTTCAATTTATTTTTCTATTCATGGGTTTCAATTTATTTTTTTCTTTGCACTTGTCCATTTTAATTTATTTTTCTATCCATGAGTTTCAGTTTCTTTGCACAATTCTATTTGTCTTCTAATAAAATTGAAATATTAGAAATAATCTGAGTGAGTGAAAAATGACTAGAATACCCTACAAATAAGGGCAAAGTTCTTAACTTATCTATGTGTTGTGAATTTATGTGCATTTCAAGAAAACTTATTATGTTATTATGTAAAAGTGTGCCTTATAAGTTTTATAAGGAAATAAGTCTATTTTCCACTTACTTATACCATTGTAATATCTAAATATAAAAATAAAAATAAAAAGGTAAATAAATGGCTTTCTAACTTTAAAATTTCCTTACTATATTTCCTTCAATATATTAATGACAACATTTCTCAATATACAATCCATTTTTTTCCATGATTGTTTTTAAATAAATAAAATTAACTATTACCAACCACTAATTAACTAAAATTCCAGTAATTTTTTGTGTTTTCGAAACTAACTAAAAACCCTAATATGATTGGATATGCGTCTTACTTTGTGAGTTGACCATCATTAAAGACATTAAAGTTGGACAGCATTACATATTTTATTTCAAGTATCCATAACACGTGCAATTTAAAAAAAAATATGGCAAACAGTGCAATAACAACTCTCAAGCATTCGTTTATAATTTCATCAAACGAATTTCATCAATCCAGGGCTCCTGTGGAGAGATTTAAGCATAATGTGCTAATTATTTCATCAATCCAGGGCTCCTGTGGGCTCCTGTGGGTAGATTTATGCATAATGTGCTAATCATTTCATCAATCCAGGGCTCCTATAGTGACACCCTTAAATCAGCCCGCCCTCCCACAAAACAAAAAATTTACAAGTTGAAATCAAAATTCCAGTTCCCTAAAAAGGGCATGATAGTTTCAACACGATAAACACTTCCAATTCCAATACCTAAATGGCTTTCACAATTATTTTTTTAACCTAATTTGAGGTTATGTAATATGCTCGACATAAACTAATTTGAGGTTATGAAACATGCTCTTAACATTTTTTTTCCATGATTGTTTGATATCGACAATATCTTAAACTCGGCCAATATCTATCTGATAGACAAAAATCTTGACCTATATCTAATCATAATAACCATAAGACTACGAAAAGCAACCGCATAACTCTGTCAACCAACAAAAGACATGTGTAGCTTGAGGCAAACATAATTCTCTGGCCAGTCCAAGTAATATCGTCGTATCGAATTCTGTTAGTGCAATCAGCTTTCGAAGGTGTCATTATGTAAGGCAGCCAATGTTTGAAATTCACAGTAGTTGGGGGGGGGAGACACTAAAAAAGGTGTCATTCTGAAAGGCAGCCAATGTTTGAAATTCACAGTAGTTGGGGGGAGACACTAAAAAAATCTAGCCATGTTAACAGTTGGTAAATCCCAGGCCAGGTGCAATCCCTCGTAGTTCGGAGAGGAGACACTAAAAATCTATCCATGTTAAGGGTTGGTAAATCCCAGGCCATCCCACGTAGTTTTGATGGCTTGGATGCCCTTGGATCATGCTTTCTTAGACCACAACCAGGTGATTTTTATGCCTTGGATGCCTCTCGATCATGGTTTCTTAGACCACAGGCTAGTCCTGCAACTCATGGACAAGCTAGTATATATATATATATATATATATATATATAGATATCCACACACACCTGGCACCCCTCTGTTCAGGTCACTACACTCATAGTCTGCACCCCCTTTCATACTTTTCCCTAGACCACTCATGTACTGATATGCTTTTGGTTTCCACTATAAGCTGAAAATCTTCTTTAGATTGGGAACGGTATCAGAACAGAAAAGCTCAACACGCAATAAAAAATGGCAAAATTGTAACAAGCCTCACACAGCTATAACATAGTCACACACTAACAAAGATTCACAACTGTTCTCCAAAATAAATATATATGTACAGGATGCTATGTTCACGTACAGGGGTTTTTTGTACAGACATGAGAGAAACAAGCTACAGCTGGAAGATTTGTTAATGACACTGAAAGGAGAACAAATACACTTCAAGATGACGGAAACAATTCAGAATACATGTGCTACTCGGCAAAATAATGTGAAATACCTTAAAATATAAAGGTAGTAGCACTTATAAAATCATGCATACGATATTTTAACATACATATATCATTGTTCCTTAAAATTAGATATGGCTAACAAATAACCATGTCTTAACAAGTCAATTACATCTTCCAATTACAAAAATAAACAAATCCTATTTTGCAAATGCTGGAAAATGAAATCATCCAATACAATACCAAAACAATTTCGTTAGGAAACAAATATTTGTTCTTACAAATAAATTCAGAATACATGTTAACTTGAAACCAGATCTTATGATCATAAGGACCATTAATTTTGTTACAAAAGGACAATATGCCTAACATAAGGACTGAAGAATATAAACTAGATATTTATTCAACATAAAAGCTCCCCTTGACTTGTAATAAAACAATCTCTTGTACAAACAAGGTCAGCCCTAGCATGCAGCCTCCACATGCATCAGCGAGAAGTAAAACTTCAGAAACAGGCTCTAAAATTGCTCATCTACAGACATAAATTAAATATTTTCACTACCTATTAAACCACAATTATCAAAGAAGAGGCCAAGATAAACATTGAGGACAGCTTCTACAAAATATTCTTCTTTTGTAGCCGCTAATCCTAACACTAAAGACAACCTACATCTGATCAGCTAGTTCATCTGTTTAAGAAAACAGATAGAATGTGCTACTCAGCAAAATAATGTGAAATACCTTGAAATATAAAGGTAGTAGCCCTTTCGAAAATCAATCATACGATATTTTAACATACATATATATCATTGTTCATTAAAATTAGATTATATGGCTAACAAATAACCATGTCTTAATAAGTCAATATATCTTCCAATTACAGAAATAAACAAATCCTATTTTGCAAATACTGGAAAATCAATTCATCCAATACAATAACCAAAACAATTTCGTTAAGAAACAAAAATTTGTCCTTACAAATATATTAACAAACCCAAGCAGTTCTGAAAGGCATTTATGCAATGAGTTTACAAAAACTATTTACTAGCTCTACATGGCTAGCATGAAAGGCATCCTCATCTATTAATACCTGTCCTCTCTTTAATTGCTCCCAGGTATAATGATAGCAACCAACATCGACATCATTGTCTTGCTATTTCATTAAAATAAGGCTAAAAATATCAAAAAAGATCTAGGATCTAAAATTAAATTAATTCCATCACCGCAGCACATTTTCAAATGCTGTGAATTTCGCAAATAGCTTAAAACATTTCTAGAAACCAGCATCTATAAGAAATGTCAACTGAATTTAAAAGTTAAAATAGATCAAACTAATGCCAATTACTCAAGGGATGGACGAGCTGACCCAGACCCAGAACCAAAGCCACCACCTCCTCGACCAAACCCTGGTCTTCCACCAGAGCCCTGAAAAGTCCACATACACAAGATAAGAACAAATAAAGAGCACCTGATTGGTTGGATCTTGATAAGAGATCTAAACAAAGCTAACAACAATGTTACCCGAAATGAAGGCTGAAATTCCGCAGGTGCCCCAGCCTTATCACCAAACTCTCCAGGAGTTCCACGAGGAGGACCTCCACGGTATCCTTCACGGTCTCCAAAGCGTGGTCTGTCTCCTCCTTCAAAACGAGGCCCTCTGTGGCATGTACATGACAATTAGCAACCACTATATTACAATAAATTGCCTAAAGACTTTGCTGTGCACCGGATGTAGGCAAATGCATACATACCTCGGAGGACGGTCACCACCAGGTGGACCACCACCCATAGGTCTGCCCAGAGGCTTTGCAGACTTTTTTAAAGTCGCAGGAACAATTTCTGATGGTAAATTTAAATATGTTCGGAGATATTCAATTCCATCATTTGTCAGATACCAGTAATAGTGCATCCAAGCAAAGGACTCCCTAACATACTCCTTGGACTTGAAGCTCTGCATCAACTTGATAACTTGCAGATTTGGAACATCAATTTCTGGGTGTTTGGGAAGATTATAATCCTTCTTTGCATAAAGCACACCTTCTGCATAAGCATATTCAACTTGACAAACATTAACAAAACATGCACCAGAAGCTACATGCAGATATTAAACTGTGGAATCATTGGAAAAAAAAAAATGATATTTGAGATGAAAAATAAACACCATGTATTTTAATATGCAAATTTGAAAACTGCGACTTTACCCAACACACAAACCTTTGAATAGGTACTTGTAGACCTCATTGCGATTCTTCTTAGGTATCAACTGCACCAACAAATTAAAATCTTGGAAAGTCATGCATTAATTATAAGAAGATGCTATCATAACAGAAATTTGAAGAGGAAAAATTGTTCTAGCATCAATAGGGCATGCCACATTACATACCATTTTGGCCTCTACAATATAATTGCTTGTTTATCTAGAATGCAGATGAGTTCGCTTGCACAGCAAACATATACCCTGGATTACACCAAAAAGTTGTCAACTTGATTAGAAAGGGCAATTAAAGATCTTGACAATGCATGTTGCCTTTACAATTCCATCACAGGCACCATCAATATGCTGATGAAATCCAATTTTGTGAATCCATTTGGAGAAAAAAGGCTCACTACATATATTCCAATTGACCTCACAACAAAATCATTACCAGTTCAACACAAAATGTACATGGAGGTGTTATAATGAAACTAATTTCCAAACTATTTAACTGTCAGATATCATTCCATCAGTAAACAAACATTATTGGACACCTAATAAAATTAGCTGCAATTTGGAAGATATGAACAAGACCAACGTGTTGCAGATACACTAAGATTTTATTAAATAACTATGATAACTATCATTTGTGTCTATATCATTTACCTGTTTTAACTGGTAATCAGACATTCTAAAAAAAATTATGTTGCCATGCCCCCATCCTCCAGCCCATAGGAGCAAATGAGATTACTGTTACCTTGCCAACCCTAGTAAAGAGCCCCAATGAACAATTGCCTCATGAAGAACAAACATGTCATATAGTGAGTCTAAACCTAGATGGGGAGGATAACAACTTATCTCTCCCATCTGAGCTAGGCACAATTTGAATTAACATCATACATTATAATTTATATGTCAAGAGTTTACCTCAATTTCAACCAAGGTTACAACCTATGATAGGATCACAAAAGTCAACTACCGAGGTATAAGCAAACATATCTGTGTTGGCATGCATACTATGCATCTATACTCAGAATTTTCAGGTGCTTTGAAATATACTATATGTTAATATTTGGGCATCTAATCTAGGATTTGTATTACCCTTTTTCCCAGTTTTCAGTTGATCTATTTCTTTAAAAGAGTTGTCCATGATAATTATTTAAAACATAAAGACATGGAAATCCTTTTCGAGGGCCAGAAAATAAGAAAAGGCATCCTTTTTTTAAGTGCTTGGACGTGGAGATTCCAGCTAGTTATAAATGGAAATGCATGCATTGAAAAAGGAATTTTAGGTTGGATGAAAGCCCTTTATCCTCTTCAAATAGTGAGCATAAGAACATTCAGAATGTGGTATGGCCAGTAATTTTACAACAAAGCAAAATTTGGGGGCCTGGGCCTTCCAAGAGGTTGGAAGAAAATTAAATCTAACCAAACACATTTTTCCATAGAAGAAATAGGATGAGATTGCAAGCTTCCTAGCTAATCCTTCGGCAGAGTAAACTAGGTGTGCTTTAGAAGCAGCAGCACTTTTTCCTTTTATTATGCGCACCGCAAAATGAAACATGGGATAAAACCACTTCCGCAAGAGGTTGGAAGATAATTGAATCTAACCTAACACATTTTTGTATAGAAAAAAATGGGAGAGAGATTTCCAGCTTCCTAGCAAATCCTTGGGCAGAAAAAACTCTGCTTCCTTTAGAAGCAGTAGCACTTCTTAATCTTATTATACAGGGAAAAATTAAACACAGTATAAAGCCTTCAAGTTATATGACAGCAGCAACAAACAGTGGCATATGGCATAAGGCATTACTTTTAAATGACACAGCTCATCCAACCTTTTAACAATCTGAATTAGTGCATCATTTATAAATATTTAAACATTAATTATTAATTATTAATTATAGTATATATATTGAGTAACTTTTTTTTTTTGTAAGTTGGGTAGTTCCGATTTCTATTTACACAAAAAAAAAAAAAATACAAAGTCATGGTGGTCTCACCCCGCCCCGGAGGGAAACCGGGTTTATTGACCACCGATAGTTCTTCACAGCATCCCAAAAATAGAATGTTTGAACCTGGTCTTTGTCTTTACCCCTATATCTACCTAAATACTGTTTCTGAATTATAAAAACATCATATTTCTGCATGTCTAAAGTAAAGTAAAGAAAGCAAGTCCTATAACAAAACTGAAACATGCCTTAGATCATTTTTTCTCTGGTTCATCTTGCTGGACTTTCTCCTTCTTCACCAACGCTCCACTTGCCACCAACTGCTGTTGCAGGTCCTCCAGTCTCTTCTCTTGCAGAAGCAGTGTTATGACAATATCCTTCAGTTCTTTTTTCACATTCGGAATGCTCTGGACCATCTCAGCCATCTCTGTGGCAACCTGTTCCAAGGCTTTAGCCATGAGCCTTTTCATGACCCAGTACAAGTGAAGAGACTGCTTGTAAAGGGTCATTCTGCCTCTGGTATGACCAGGGTCAGGGATGAGAGAAATCCAATCCTCCATCTCTTCTTCCGATTGAGCCTGAATGGCTTCTTCTTCCCAGTGTTCCATAATTCTTCTGATCTTGGGATTGGACTTCTCCCTATACTCCTTCTCAGCAATTCTGACTCTGTTCCCGATTGTTTGCCTGGTCTGCCTCGCCCCTTCACCCCCCACAGGCTCAGCCGCCTCCTCCAGAATGGGGCTGCATTGCCGACCTCGTCGGCTTCTCCCCTCCGCCAAGTCTTTCCTCCGGCGGTAGCCTCTGCCTCTGCCTGCCAACTGGCCTCCCCTGTCTCTGTCTCCTGTATCATGAAATTCGTCGGCGGGGTGATATTTCCATCGTCCTCTTCACTCGTCATTCTCCTGGTCTTTCTCCATTTCCTCGCTCTCGTCTTCCGAAATGTCGAACACCTGCATTTTCTCCTGCACTGCGTCTTCCACCTTCCGTTTTCCTTTCCGGTCTTCTTCGGGTTTGCTCTGGTCTTCGAGGCCACTGTTGCGCGTCCAACGCCTCGCGCTCCCACTTCCTTCCGCCTCCATCTCCCTTCGCCCGCTGCGATAACTTCCACCCTCTTCCCTCCAGGGTCTGTTCAATCTACAGACGCGTCCTGAGCGCCTGATTTGAAGAGAATTGCTCTGCTCTCGGCGCTTATCTCTTCGCCACCCTACGCTCTCCCGATTCCTCAGAATGACGGTATTAAAGACTGTTGCATGCCATTTGAATGGCCCGAGGCCCGCGTCATTATGATCTGGAGTCTTCACCAAACTATCATCCCTTCCATCAGTCGCCGGACCCTCTCCTCTGTTCTGCCGACCGCCCCACTTGCCTATGGCCATAATGCCGTGATCACCATCTGATGCCGCCTGATCCCTGCGCCGTCGGTTTATCATTGCATTCCTTGCCAGCTCATCCAGCCCGATCGGGCAATATATATTGAGTAACTTATTAAACTCATTTTATTAAATTTACTTTTCACGTTTGAAAATAAACTTTAAAATTAATTAAAATATCTAAATAAATGTGGATGGCTTATAATCTTGTAATCTTTACGTTCATATGCATTAAAGTTTCTAAAACATCTTACATTAAAGTTCATAATATCATCACCTAACATAAAAATAATAAATTGCCGCCCGCCAATTCCCTAGATTATTACTAGCTCGACTTATTTTTCCATTTTTGTGAACACTGGTTCATTAATCCATTTCTTATCGTTTGTCCGTTCGCTGACTTGCGACTGGACAATTGAATATTTCATTTTTGAAATTTTGTGTTAACATTTGGTTAGGATTTTTACGATGACATTGACAATTTTAACCATCGACAAAGGCTGGGCGGATCTGCAAATCCATATCCAAATCTGTCTATGATTTGGGGATTCACAAATCCAGCCACTGGGCCTGACAAATCTGACAACATGGTCTTTGATGGAGGTGATCCCGCCCTATAATCCTTTTGTCTAGTTTCAGTGGAGCTGATCTCACCCATGAACAGAGGCTGGGCAGATCTCTGCAAATCCAGATCCAAATCCATCTTTGATTCAGGGATTAACAAATCTAGCCACTGGGCCTGACAGATCGACTAACATGGGCTTCAGTGGAGATGATACCGCCCTCTAATCCTTTTTGTTTAGTTTTGGCGGAGATGATCTCATACCTTGACACCTATTTTCCTTGTTCTGGCACAGCATATTCTTGGAGAAGTTCATGTTTAATTTTGGCACATTGAGACATCCACTATACAATTGGAAGATTCAGTTTGAGGCTTCTTAGGGGGGCAGTAACATCTGCAGATTGCGTGAAGGACGAATCGAGAACAGAAGAGGCAAAATGAGGGAAGATTGAGGCTAGTGAAGCCCTAATTCCAAGAACAGGGCTTTCCCTTGTTAATTGTATGTTCTGCCACCAGATAAGGGTTCAGTCAGAGGTCAGTTGAAGGGAGAAGGGATTCATTCTGGCAGCAAAGTTCGAGGTTCATCTGGCAGTGAAATTTGGAGGCCACAGCCACATCTGGCCGCAGGAACCACAAGGAAAATTCTTCATCTCTCTGTTCTGGCACAGTATTTTGGAGCATCTTTGATCTGGTTTAGTGGAGTGCCTCCTGGTTTCTAAATCTGTCTAAGGAGATCCCTAAGTAGCCTGTGGACGAAGGGTGGATTGGGTTCTGCTACAATCACAAGCCAATAGCAGAAACATGCATGAAGCATTGGAGGCAAGAACAGGAATTTTGAATCTCTGTTGAGCCTACAGTGAGTTGTTACAGTGCACTGTTTGCAGCCATATCTTAGACAGCAAGTTATATTTAGCATAGTCACAATAGAATTTGGGGAAGTGGTAGAAAAACTGAATACTGATCTTAAAATCAGGATTATATTTTAGTGGTTTTAAGGAATCTACTGTTTTCACTGGGAAGTCGGCCAAGTTTATTGTGTTTGTTGAAAAATCATTTTCCTGCAAAAGATACTTATTACTTTCGAAATCGTGTGCTATTTCAATGTTGTCTACTGTTGAATAAATGAATACTGCTGTGGTATAATCTTGTTAATTTATTGTAACCCTAGTCAAACATAGGATCCTAAAGGCTAAAATAACACTAGGACATTACAGCAATTGAAACAGCGAGATATAAAACAAATGGAACAATGAGACTACATCACATACATCTATAAGTCACATACATGCAAGCAAAGATGGAACTCGTGTTCTATTAAATTGTGCCAAATATGACCGATTCAGACTTCAGCAATCAACATAATAATCTTGACCCAAGGAACTGAATGCATTGCTGAGCTTTCCAGCCAATGATCTAGGAAGTCTTGTCAGGGATTCATTAGAATATGAAAAAGGATTTCTCGTGTAAGTATGGACAGAAGAAACAGTTTAATATACTTATTGATTTGAATGTATATTTTATTTGCATATAACACATTATATAGAGGTATATAGATCTGTATAAATCTTGTTTACTCTGTTTTCAATGATGTCCCATTGATCCTGTTTGGGAAATTAAGAGAACTCCCATTTCACTTTTAACTGGTCATCTTGAATTTTAAATTTGGGTACATATGTTCTCATTAGGGCATCGTACTGGCAGGCCTTGTTGGTCTTTGGCATAATATCTACAGCATAGCCTACATTTTAACCTTCTTTAGTCTTCTTAAGAGTGGCCTGTGTGAAACTGTTTTGCGGTTATTCATCCTTGATAACGTCTCTACAGGATAGTTTACCTATTTTATCTTTTTAATTCTTCCTGGGGGTAGTCCATGATAAACTGCTTTTGAGATTGATTTGAGGTTTAACTGTAGCTCTTAAAACCGTGGAAAGCTAATTTTAGAATTGCATTGCAAGATGCTACTCTGTTTTACATCTTACAAAAGTTATCCGATATGCATTAAACCGCACAATCACATGTCCAATCGGAAACAAAAGTTACATCTCTTCCACCGCTGTTACAACAGGCTCATCTCCCACTTTTTGCTCTAATAAACCAAACTAAATGCTAACATTTTATTTTAACTTATAAATTCATTATATCAACCGGTACTAGAACCAGAGAGTCATCTAGCATGTCACAAAGGCCAATACTACTTACTCACCAATGCAACAAATCAAGCTTCACTGGTAAAAGAAGAAGAGGATCTCAATGCGTCTAATGTCAGAATAACACGTTTAACTTTGTACTGCCCAATATGCCATTAGAATTTTTCCAATGAGGCAAGGAGAATCTGGTTCCACGACAATGTATTGATTCAGTGGAGTATTAAACCATTCATGCATCAGGATTCCATTCCCATGCTAGTTTGCCTTATATACACAGCAAGAATTTCAAAGAGATGAGGTTAGGTGAAAATAACTACCTCCTAGACCTGGCACCTAAACTGAAGGAAGTCCACTCTTTGCAGTGAAATGACTCGAGACATGTTTGCACTTCTGAAAATAAAAACCAATCTGGTTCCACTGCTGGTAAGTGAAGGGTGCCATCCAGGCTTGTTTTAAACACGCTAACACATAGAAAGGATCACCTAACCTTGTGGGTACAGAGCTACTGATCTTCACTTTTAACGTAGTCTGGTATAAGCCCACTAAATTAGAACATGCGCCCCTTCTTCCCACTAAATATAACACACCCAAAGCAAATCCCAACGGCCTATGCAGGTTTTCAGCTTCTGATCAATCTCCGTAGACAACCAGACACAAAACATGATCAACGTTTCACAAAGATGAACAAGTCATGAGATCGACCCCCCTGGACTCTATACAGAGAGAAAAAGGGGGATAGCCACCAGAAGAAAATAAATAAATAAAACCTCAAATAACGTGTTTTGCAAATTTAATAAAACGCCATGGACAGGCGTGGTTGTATACAGAAAGGAAATCACAGAAGACTAAAAACAGCGGCCCATTTTCACAATGTTAAGCTCGAATAAACAAAAGATATGAAAACCAGAGCAGAAAATTAACAGAACAGAGGTATATCTAAAGCAGAGAGATAGAGGGACGAGAGAGCACACCTTCGTCGGCGGTAGAGAAGCCAAGCATTGACAATGGAACGACAGGAGCAAATCCTTCCTTGTAAAATTGTTATATGTATCGCACACAAAACCCTAGCCACTCTTTTAATCAAACCCTATACCCATATTTAATCGAACGCTACGCTGAGGTCATATGGGGAGGGGACTTTCTCTTAACACTACGCACCCACTTTGCTTAGGCAAGGTCGGCAAGGTCATCTTGAGGTCACGCGATCAGGGAGTTAAATATTTTTGCATTTATTTATTTCTATAAGAATTGAAAAATAAAAGATTTGGTGTAATAAATTTTTAATAATTATTTATTTTATTTATTTTCAATTTTAACATTTACATATAATTTTATTTTTTCTATTTTTTAAATATCTTTATTTTGTAAACCTTCCATTGTAATTATATGATTTTTTTTAATAATTTATGTGATTTGTGGTCTACGTAGTAGTTTTTTTTTTTTTTCCAAAAATAAATTTCATCTTGTTGGTCTTACACAATACAATATTGTTGATCTTGGATATATGGTTATGAAGATTACTATCTCAAAAAAATTGAATTTGTGATGTATAATCTCACTATCATGAAACTATATTCTTCGATTCTTCCAAACTTTAAGATAAATTAAGTTGCTCCCTTCTATCAAGAATCTGATTTAAGTTATATGAAGAATCTGAAAACATAACATTAAAATTATGTGATATTCAATGTGTTTGTTTTCATGACTTTGTAATTAAGCAAAGTCTTTTAGTAGAAATCACATAAGATAAATTTTTGGCCGACGTGTTTCGAACCAACAAGTGTGGTTCATCATCAAGGCCTTGTAACTAAACGAGATTTTCATTTATCTATCATTTTTTTTATTTGATTGTTTTTGCTAACTTAACTAAACATTTTTAATGTTAGGAGAATTTTTTTCAATTAAGTAGAACCATATTTTTTAGAGGGTTTTCAGCGAAAATCACATCATAATTCATTTATCAACGCGTTTCGAACCAACTAGTGTGGTTCATCATCAGGACAAGTTTTTGAGAGGGTTTTTGGTGGAAATCACATCATAATTCGTTTGTCGATGCATTTCGAACGAGTCAATATGGTTCATGCTGGTTCGAAACACGTCGACAAATGAATTATGATGTGATTTCCGCCGAAAACCCTCTCAAAAATATTGATATGGATCACAGAAGCCTAAATTCAACAATATAACCATATTGTTAAATTTTGAATCTATATTGGATTAAAGGTATGATGGGCCTACATATCATTGGTCTATTGTCTTGATTTAACGAAATAAGAAGTTAAAATTAGAAAATAAAAATATTTCCTCCTTTGAGATTCTGCTAGTTTAGTCGACACTATTTCAAGGTTCTGGTAGGCAAGTATATGTAGTCAAGCATGATGCAAACAAGATTTTAACATTCCTTCTTGGCGCTTGCGACTCACTGAAGGTGTGATGCAGGAGCATCGAGTAAGCCAGCAATGTGAAAATCTGTTCACATGTTGTGGCTTGACAGAGTGAATTTCATTCACTGTTTGGTCAATTTTAGTTTACTGAGGAAGTCGATTTATTAAAATGTTTGTTATTGTAATAAGTGAGAGATTGCTTATTTTAGATTAGAGGTATGCATAAGAAAGTACGAATTAAAAGATTTCTATTAGATTTTAATAATAGAAGATTTCATTAGTTATTTGTTAGGGGAATTAGTGGAAGAAGTATAGAGAAAATTGTAATAAGCAAAGACATTATTCGTAGAAGGTAGAGGAAATGGAGCGACAACTCAGAGTTGTGAGGAGTGTGTTGTAACAGTGATCATTCTTTGTGAAATTGAGCAAATAACGAAACTTTGTCTTTTCCTATATTGTGAATAAAATCACTGTTATATCCATCATTGTATGGCGAGTATAAAAGATTGATGTGGTTGTTTTCTTTGTAATTGCTGAAAGGGCTGTGATCTGTATTTATTTTAATTGCTCGACATAATTAAGTATGTGGATACGAAGGTCACTAATATAGAAATTGCATCTGAATCTTGGAATAGAATGAAAATATACAGTGTTGATTGTATAAGATATCGGTTTCGTGTAATTATCGCATCGGAGCGGAAGAGATTGCCATATCACACCATGTCGCAATATAAACAGATGCGAAGTGTTATAAATCAGTTTTGAAATTGGATCGGGTCCATAATGTAGAAATTTTGAATAATTTAACACATATTCAATGGAGATTATCCTGATCATGTACTATTGCGGAAAACATACACAATACATAAGCTCCTCTACGTTGATCATCAATATAGCAGCATCAATAACAATAAAACATCAAGAGCATTCACACATTAACACAGTATGTATCCCGGGGAAAGCATCTCGCTAAAAACCCCAACTATCTGTATATTAATGATTGAGTCATGTAACATTACACAACATAATACTTCTCACAAGTATCTCCACCTCTGTTACACACAATACAGCTCAGATCTGAATCAATCACTGGCTCAAATCTCCTTCGCTGCTTGCCTGCCTCCGCTGCTCAATACCTGCTCAAGAACTGATGATAATTCCAAGGCAACCACGTCTTTGCTTGGCTAAATCACGTGAGCACAAGCTACAATGTGGGAAAATACGTGAGCAAACTCATTGGCATACTCAATCCCTTGATTTGTGCAAGATCTGATGCACAACTATAGTCACAACTGATAGCAATCTGATTCTCTAACACCTGTCCCTGCTGAACTGAACATGCACTGACATGCAACTGAGTTAACTGATGTATTCATTATTTGTATTATGAGTTAATAACTTGTGAATTAATTAATAACTAATTCACCCAACTCATCTCTAGTCTATTTGCCAGTTAGACTAAATACAACCAGTTTAACAAAGCTAAACTGAACACAACCCCATCAACTGCACCTCCAGTCCACTAAACTCAACTCACTTGAGTTCTAACTGAAGTCCTGCATGCAAATATTAGTCATCCCATAGGTAACCACGTATTTCCTTCTGGGATCTGCATGTACCACATCCGTAGCTCATCCTGAAGTGCTCCAAGAGAATAAGACAAAGTTTATAGTCTAAATATTATTATTAGCTAATAATATTTGACTGTTCTATATTTAGGCTGAGCAGTCACTCCGCTGTGATCTAAAAATAGAAGTCCATCTATTTTCCCAACTTGATCAATCATCCATAAACAACAACCTGCAATCCATAGACATGATCCATATGTCTAAAAATAGACATAGTCTAAAAATAGACTTGCGCCAAAAATAGCCTGCGGGCCCACTTAGTGAAGGCGACTCTTTTCACTTAGCTCCATCATCTTGTTGCAATCTCAACA